>JBBJLS010115951.1:0-18259 GCA_037577275.1 Bryconaethiops microstoma
TGTGTGTGTGTGTGTGTGTGTGTGTGTGTGTGTGTGTGTGTGTGTGTGTGTGAGAGAGAGAGAGAGAGAGAGAGAGATCTTTATTCAACATATAGAAGCTATATAATGCAGTTGTCTTGGTGCAGGTGTCAGCATAATTTCCTTTAAATAACATTAAGTTCCAACTAAGAGACATGACATTTGGTTGGTTATGAACAAGGAACATGCTTTTACACCATTTATTTATTGTTTATTTGTAGAATTTTACATTTTAGAAAATAAGGATTATTTTTGGCCTTTCTATGTTTTTATTTTTCCAATATTCTTAACAAATAAACAGAAATTGTGCACTACATTTTGCATGACAAATGCCATACTTAAGTATGTTTCCATATGTACTTGGAAACAAAACATGACATTTGTGTTCACACCTTTGCATACAACTGTACATGAGAATGTGAATACAAGAATCTGGACTAGAATATATTGCACATCTTTGAGAAAGTAATCAGATCATTATCATGCATGACTTTGAGAATGTTTTTGCTCAACATTCTCTACAATTTACACTGTGTGAGTATTTCATGATGAATAAACCAAAACAACTTTCATGAGTCTTCAGTCTTGTGTCAATTTAAGATGAATGATTATCGATTTGCGTAATTTGAGTAATGAGTCAGTCCAATTTGAGTAATGAGTCAGTTAAGGACCAGTCTGAGTTGAGTTTATAAAAGTCAAGTCCAAGTCAAGTTGAAGGTCAGTACAAGGGCAGCCTGAATCGAGTGAGGAGTCAGTTAAGCACAGTCCAAGTTGAGTGGCTAGTCAATAAAGAGACATTCTGAGCTCAGTTATGAGTCCATTAAGGGTGCATCCAAGTCATGATGCAAGTCGGTTAAAGGGTAATCTGGGATAATTCAAGTCCACCTTTTACACCATTTACACCATGTGAGTATTTCATGATGAATGGACCAAAAGAACTTTCATGTAGCTTCAGTCTTGAGTCCAAGACAAATATTTTCTTGACCCTGTAACTTGCCTTAGATTAAGGGATAATCCAAGTCAAGTCAACATTTGATTTAAATTTGGTTTGTACACCATTTACATTGTTTTGCACCATTTACATTGTGAGAGCTTTTCATGATGAATGGGCCAAAAGAAATTCCAATTTTTTTTTATCTCTTTAAAAAGAAACAGACAAACTTTCACAAATACAGAAGTTAAGATGTAAACTTTTTCCTTTATTTCTAAAGTTCCTCCAATGTTTAGGAGATACAGGGTTTTGTTACATGTACCCTATGTTAAATGTTCAGTTGAAAATATGATCAGTGCATTTAGTGTGCATTTGCGATGGTACAGCAGAGGACTGTGGGAGGAGAGGGCCGGTGGTCTTTGATTTTTTTTTTTTTTTATGTTCGTTTTTTTTCTCTGCTGTTGTGCAATGCTGCACTGCTGGGATGTAGCCGGGTGTTCGTTGATGGGATAAAGGAAAACTCCCTGCTCTGTTTGTTTCTCCTGTAAATTTCACTTTGCTCTCTACGGACAGATTACGCATTAAACTCAGCCGCTCTGTGAGGTCCGGCCAGTCTTTCTACTCCAAGCACACACATTAGTGGGACAACACACACACACACACACACACACACACACACACTCTAATGTTCCCCACCCTAGTTGTGCTAGAGTGGATCGTTGGACTGCGTGTACCCATTTGCCTGAGAAGTATGAGTGTGTTTGAGAAAAAGACATCACGCTGGTACTCATTAGCAGGGAACACACCGCTCCAGCAGTGACAGGTTTGAAGCTCAGTGTTCGGAGCACTACCTCTTCAAAACTCTATCACATACTGCACCTTGACTTCATTACACTGCTGGCAAGAACAGGAAAGCACTGCTTGGGGTCCGTTCTGTGCACGCACACATAAACACACACAGCCGTTAACTACAGCACAACACAACTGGAAAGAACAACAAACTTCCTCCTGCTCTAGAAATGCACCAGTGAAAAAAAGAAGTACTGCTTTTCTGGCATTCATAAGGCTTCATGACACCAACATAAACATAAACCTTGGTTAACATTTATGAATGCTCATAACTGAAACTTATGGAAGCCTTTACAAATGTTTATGTAGGTTTACATGTGTTGTCATGATACCTACAAAACCTTTCATGACTACTGCCATAAACCTACATCAACATTTATAAAGGCTTATAATTACATTTGTGACGAGCAAAGCTGTGACGATGCACTTTGATTTATTAAGGTGTAAAATGGCTCAAATATAATCAGTGTATTACTTTTTTCAGTGATGTCTAAACCTTTAGACTTTAGGAGATGTGGGCTTTAATGGTATCTACAGCTTATATAATAATTTCATAGGAGTTACTGATTAATTTACAGAGAAGAATCCTCAAGGCCTTCTGTACCCTCAAAGGTTTAATGATTTCTGAACTAAAAAATCAAAAAAATAAATGTCTGGGTTTCTGGCTGGTGCAGTATTGGGCCTTCAATCAGAAGATTTCATGTCTGATCCCCAGTTGTTCCCTTTAGCTGTTTTTATGTATATCATGTAGTTGTACCAACACCGGCTTTACATGACTCTGAAGAAGGGGAAACCTTGCTATTGGGTGGAATTGGCCATGACAACAAAACACATGTCTGTTATTATTACTGAATCTTATTCATAGCGTACTGATGCTTGTTGCATTTAATCTCTGTAAATATTGAATCATTTGTGTTATTTCATTGTTGGAAATGAAAGAGTTTTGAAATGCCAAAGAGTCACTAGTGTGTTTTCCCCTTGTTTCTGGGTAGGTTCAATAAAGCTCAGGGAAAGCAGCAAGGTCAGGGATGACCAGGGATGACAAATAATTACTTTTAGGACTATTGGCTATTCTTTAAAAAGAAATTAAAAATCACTGGATGCTCTACAACAGAGTTCTGTAGTACTGAACACAAAAACTAAATCTGGCAGCCTTTACAGAAAAGTCTAAAAATCATTGTGTTCACAAACACAACTAACATTGTGTGATGTGAAACAAAAACATGATCACATTTTTCCCATCTGAACATGTTTTCACATGTAAAGCATGACTGTATGTGAAGTTTGTGCTCTATTTCTGCATTAATACATTAATAATTCTTTGTATCTAAGCAGAAAAAAAGTCCAAACTGGACCTGACGGACCCTTCTGTTCATCAGAGACTGTAAAATACAGTTGTATCCCGACTATTAGGTTTCTGTCGGCAGTTAGAAAGTGAGTATGATGCAGAGCTTTCAATGTTAAGATTCTCTAACGGCTTTATCTATTTAGATCTGTATCTTCCTCTGTGTAGCCTGCCTACACTCTGTATTGAACATCTATACTACAAGAAAGTTTTAAAAGTCATGGTTTGCCACTTTGACTTATAGAAAAACAAATTGCGTGAAAATGTATTAGTGTAATTATTGAATAATGAGCTTGCAGTTCAAGGGGTTAACAGTTTCCAGAGCCCGTCACCTTCTCTTGAAGAGCTTAGAAACTTGAACAGTCATAAGAACACTCCACACACTCCCCCCTTCAAACACACACATAAATCTGAAATGCTTGAGCCATGTTCCTAGTAAACAACTAACCCGCATCACCCATACCCAGACTACACCCTCTATTCGCACCCACCCAACTGCCAACAACCTACTGATCTCCTTTTCCACTTGACCTCTTTCTCCACCAGAAGCACAGAGTGGATGATAATATATATTTGTTTGCCTTTATTTCACTGTAGTCATATTAATTGCTAATATTCTACATGTTTAACTTCTTCATGGACATTCTGGTGTACTTTTAGTTTTAACCATAGCACACACCCCTACTGGCAAACAGAATCAAATCTAGTGACCATCCTGCATCGTATTCTTGATTCTTATTTGTTTGATGACCTCTAGGAGACAACTATTAAGGGTTAACGGGAGAGCAATGCATGCTTAACTTTTTTTCCACCTTAAATAAATAATGCAGAATGAAAAGCCTTTGTTTAGATCATCACAAATTTTGGGCGGGTGCTTAATTGTTGAAACAATTAGTTGGTCAGTCGCACAATGGCAATGGCATGAGTCATCATGGTGGGGGCAGCTGGTAGCCTAGTGGTCTCAAGGAAGTCATGGGTTCAATTCCCAAGACTGCTAAGCACCTCTGAGGTACCCTTGAGCAAGGTACTGTCTCCAGATACTGCTCCCCGCCATGTTCCCGGCTGCCAGTTGCTTCACTTGGTCAGTGGGTTAAATGCAGAGGAATTTTGTGCTGTTTACACTGTGTGTGGTGTGTTCATGTATGACAGAATGGTCACTTTCTCAAACTAATAACTATTGCATGAGTCATTACACGGATACAAATAGCATGACTTAGGGATAGCATTGAATAGCATTGAACATCACAACAGCTAAAGGGGCTTTCAGACCGAACGCGGCATGCGCTGCGCTCGCCTCGGGGGTTTGCGCTTCCTCTCAAAAACCAGCAATTTGTGCTCAACGTGCCGCGCTTGCCACAAGGCTCAGCGCAAAAAGTGGGCGGGGTTTCCTGTTTTGTTGTTGTCCCGGCCCACGGTCAGTCACGACAATGTATAAAGCACTAGCATTAGCTCTTTTAGCACGAAGAAAGAATAGGCTGTGGGTGCATGAGACCCTTTTATCCAGAAAGCAGCTTGGGGAATTCAGGCTGGTAAAGGAGCTCCACTGTCACAGCGACCAGTTCCAAGTGTACTTTCGGCTCAGTATGAAGCAGTTCGACAGCCTGCTAAGTAGAGTGGCACCTAGCATCACTAAGATGCAGACAAATTACCAAGAGCCACTTTCTGCATTTTAGTTGAAAATAAAGCTTTATATCAGTACAGAATCTAACTGAATTGAATTAATAATGTTTTAAATTAAACTGCCCGCTTCAATGCTTTGATTCTACTGGTCATGCGAAAATGCGTCACAGTGCAACCATTAACCACTAGATGGCAATATAACAAGATTTGTCTTTAAGCTACATGAGGTTACACATGGTGGAAATACACAAGTGCAAGCCCACTAGAATCCATAGAGATTGCTTTGCATTTGCTCTTACAACTAGACTGGAATCTCCAGAAAGGGACAGTACTCACTATGACACACAATGTACTTAAAATGTGCTTAAACCTACCTTAATTTATGCCTTATACACCAAACCCCTTCATTTGAATTAAGTGATTTAATTTGTGAACCGATCCCTTAATTTTACCTTAAAAGTGGATTTAAGTGTGAAAGCCCTTAGTCTTAAACATAAGACAATTCAGGAGGTTCTATTATTTAAGGGGCAAATTTGAAAAAGTAAGGGGAAAATTCAGTAGTTTTACCCCTTAATTACCCTTAATCTGTACAATTTTCGTCTTAATTTTCCTTAATACCTTGGAGAGTAACAGCTAACGTAGCACTTTGATATACTGAGATAGAAAAAGTCCCCTTAAGCCCCTCCAATACCTCCCTTTGGTGGTGCAGCACCCAGACCAAATCATACTTATTCTGTAAGCATTTGTCTGAAATGGCTGTATGATTGTGTTTAAAACGAATAAGCTCGTGTGTTTGGTTACAGGACTATTTTCATCCCATTTGTCTTCACTCAGAAGCCAATTTGCATTCTCACATTTCGTCCTCGTTTTTCTTGCTTTCCCCTCTGACTCACAGTTATTTCTGCTGGCCGTGATTAGACTGTATCCCAGTTGACCTCCATGGGTGATAATGTTCATTGTTTTTGTCCGGCCCCATAGGAGTCACTCATTTGTAATATTTCTCACCTCCGGACACTCCAATCTGATTCCCCCCTGCAGTTGATTTTCTTATAAGCTCTCTGTCTGCTTATCTCTTTCTTGTTCACTCCCACTTAGCCATCCATCACTCAAACTCCTTAGCCTGCCCACAAACCCAGAGAACGCCATCACAGGACAGCTAGGAAATGTGTCTACATGAATGTTAGATTACTGATATTTAGATGCAGATAATGCTGAGGCTTGACTCTTGGTGCTCAGGAAGCTTGAGCAGCACAGAAGACCAAAAACCAGCTAGAGGGCCAAAGTTTTCGTTCAGCTTCAAAGAGTGTTAATACAGACAGGTGGGATGGTTTATGTGTGTATGTTTGTAACTTCTTGTGCAGTAGACTTATAAATATAAAAACATATTAAATGAACCTGAAGCCCTTTTTATGAAAGAGATATTTGCGGTATTTGTCCGTTTTCTCTTTCAGTTATCTGTTCTCTTGTAAATTTTTGATATACTAACACTTATTTTAGCAGCACTTCACACCTGCATCAAATTAGAATGTATTCTTTATTCATTTTCACTTTTTACTAAAAATATTCTATGATGCTATAAAAATTTGTTTTAACATAAACTAGTTACTTTCCCAACTGTCTTGATTTTTTTTAGCTCACTAAACTTCAAATAATACGTTAACAGAATGTAAAACAAGAGTTTTATGTTAAAAGTTATTAAAGATACTATTAAGCATTCAGTTAACACTAAACAATGCTTTAAGTTCAAAACTACATTTTCTCAGTTTAAAATACATTTTTTTACAGTATATTTAAATAGCAAGCTGAAATTAACACTGCTTAATCTGACCAATAAATAGATTTTATTCCACAGAAAATATATTGTACTAACTTATTTCAAGTATTATCTTTAGTTTTAAAAGGCCCTCTGACCACGGCACTCTTTTGTTATAATGTCAATGTTTCAGTGTGTGGCCCGTAAGAGCTGTTTATATGTGAGTTTAAATGCATGAACAAATGGTTTATACACACCCAGTTGACCCATTTCTGCTCTATTGGGTTAAACATCACACTGTCTTTCCACTCCTACAGCTTCACTGGGATGGTGGTGTTGTATGTTCCTATTGTTAAATACAGCGTGTCCAGGGAACCCAGGCGAAACAGCTGTTGGTTTGGATGCCAGAGTGTGAGAAAGCCATTCTCATGCCACATATCACTACTGAAGGCAAAGGAATGGGGTCAGCCTGCACTTTACTGGACAATGCATATTTATGTACTGTTATGTACTGTTATCAGACAGATTTCTAGTGATAGGTATTATTTACTTCCATTCAAGCAGACATGTGACACATCAGTTTCAAAGCTGCTATTTAATTTCACAAAAGTTACTTTGTTATTCAGAGTAGTTGGTGAAAAACTTGTCACAGTATTAATCCACAGTAGTTATGAAATAATTCAGAGTAGTTACTGACGAAATTATGGCAGTTATTGAAAGATTTGTAGTACTTACCAAAAATGTATGGTTGTTTTAAAAGAAAAAAATCAAAGCAGTTATGGAATGATATTGGATAATTGTATCACACACTGAATAATTCACTTTAGTTACTAAGTAATATATAGTAGTCAGGGTTAGGGTTAGGGTTAGTCTGACAAGATTAAACAAGACTAATTATTCTGAAAATCATTGGTTTAAGAATTTCAAAATCCATCTAGAATGGACATCGCCACTGGGTGCCTGATGACTAATTATATGCCTCACCAAACTTACGCTTTTAACATCAAGCATCCACGCTCATCATTTTCATTTCGGGAATGTTGGCAAGTTAAGTGAATCAAATGAACCACTCTACTTTAAATAAATTGAAAAGACTGGTTGACTGATTGATTGATTGTCACAAGAGTAGGTGAACAGGAACATACCTTAGTCAAAAGTGACGCCCGTGTAGCTGTAAGGATAAACCCAGGCACGGATAGAAGCGAGAGGGCTGGATATTCACGTGCTTTGATCTGCAAATACAAGTTGAGATTCCCCCGGAATCTGCGTTCACAAACATGCAGAGATAGAGGGTGAGTACTCACGTGAGGGTGATTGAGCAGCCGACGAGAAGACGAGTTAACTCAATGACCGAGTGGAGAGGAAGTCTTCACATCCTGTTTTTATACCCTGTGACGCGTTCATTTCCTTTGTCCCGTGCGCGTAACGTGACTCATGCATGTGACAGCACCCCCCCTCCAGGACCATCTCCAGACGGACCCGACTGGGAGGATACCCGACGATGGTAGTCCCGAATGAGAGATGGGTCTAAGATGAAGCGACCAGGGACCCAAGATTGTCCCTCAGGGCCATAACCTTCCCAGTCGACTAAGTACTGGGTGCCACGACCACTGCGTCGTGAGTCAAGGATCCGCCGGACGGTGTAGACAGGACCACCGTCAATGATCCGAGGCGGAGGAGGGTCTGGGAGAGTCGGTGCCAGAGGGGAGGTGACGAAGGGCTTGAGTTGTGATGAATGGAAAACCGGATGGATCCTGAGGCAGGCAGGCAGCTGGAGCCGGAAGGTGACAGGGTTTATCCTGTGGGTGATGCGGTAGGATCCTATGTACCGGGGTGAAAGCTTCCTTGACTTGAGTGCGGAGGTGAAGATGTTGGGTGGAAAGCCAGACCCTGTGTGAACTGGTGCCCTCTGTGCGAGACGATGTCCCTGGGGAACCCATGCTATCGGACTACGTGTTAGAGTTTTGGCTGAGGGGAGCCCATTGAGTGCGACCAGGTGCACGGCCTTGGAGAAGCGATCGATGATGGTCAAGATGGTGTCTTTTCCCTTGGACTCCGGCAGGCCGGTGACAAAATCCAGTTGGTAGTCTTCAGCCTGGTGGTTGGTAGTCTTCACCCTGGCCCACACCGCACAAGCCTGGACCTAGCCTCGCACATCTTCTGCCATCTTTGGCCACCAGAAGGCGCATTGTAGGAGGGTGAGAGTTCGTTGCACTCCTGGGTGACCAGCGACGGCTGAAGAGTGTGCCCAATGCAGGGTGTCGGAGCAGAGGTTAGTAGGAATGAAGAGACGCCAGGCGGGGTTCCTGCCGGAGGGGGCTCCAAGGTCTGCCCCTGGCACACTCAATCCTCTAACTCCCACCGGAGGGGCAAACAATTAACCAAGATGGAATCACAGGCGCGGGGTCCGACCGGGGGCTCTCCTTTTGATGTTGACGGGAGAGGGCATCCGCCTTGGTGTTTTTCGACCCCAGTCGGTAGGAGATGGTAAAGTTGAACTGCTCAAAGAACAGTGCCCACCGCGCCTGACGAGGATTGAATTGTTTCGCCTGCTGGATGCCTATGAGATTTTGGTGGTTGGTCCAGACGATGAATGGGTAACCGCCGCCCTGGAGCCAGTGACGCCATTCCTCCAGAACCCACTTGATGGCCAGAAGCTCACGGTCCCCTACCCCATATCGCTGCTGAGTGGGAGTGAATTTTCTGGAGAAATAACCACAGGGGTGTCATTTGTGGTCTGGACCTCGTTGGGAAAGGACGGCTCCTACGCCCACATCGGAGGTGTCCACTTCCACAACAAACAGCTTGGCAGAGTCCGGGTGGATGAGAATGGGTGCTATGGTGAAGGCGGTGCAGAGTTGGAAGGCGGTGATGGCTTCGGGAGTGAGTTGGAAGGTGGTCTTGGAGGGTTTGGTGAGAGCAGTCAGAGGTGCCACAACCAAACTGAAGCCCCAGATAAAGTGGCGATAGAAGTTAGCAAACCCCAGAAAGAGTTGGAGCTGTTTAAGCGTAGTGGGTAGAGGCCAACTACGTACAGCCGCCAGCTTCTGGGGGTCCATGGCCACTCGCTGTGGGGATATGACAAATCCCAGGAAGGTGGTGGAGCGCTGGTGGAAAGCGCATTTTTCCAGCTTACAGAACAGTCGATGGGCCAGCAACCTCTTCAGGACTGCTCGGACATGCTGGATGTGTTCTTGTTCGGTCTTCAAATAGATGAGAATATCATCTAAGTAAACGAAGATCCATTGACCCAGCATATCGCGGAGGACGTCATTGATAAACTGTTGGAACTCTGCCGGACTGTTGCACAAGCCGAACGGCATAACCAGCATCTCATAGTGGCCGGTGAGAGTAATGAAGGCTGTCTTCCACTCGTTGCCCTCCCTGATGCGGACCAGATTGTAGGCACTTCTGAGGTCCAGTTTGGTGAAGATGGACACACCAGAGAGAGCGTCCAGGGCGGTGTTGGTGAGAGGGAGTGGGTGACGGTTCTTCACTGTGATCTTATTGAGGCCCCGGTAGTCAACGCAGGGGCGAAGTCCTCCATCCTTCTTCTTCACAAAGAAGAACCAAATGGCCATGGGTGGTGAGGAGGGTCGAAGGGTCCCGTTTCGGAGACCCCTGGCAACATACTCTTCCATGGCTTGTTGTTCCTCCCGAGAGAGCGAGTAGAGGTGGCCGCGGGGTGGTACCGTTCCAGGGAGGAGGACAATCTTTAAATCATGGGGCGATGTGGAGGCAGCTGCACGGCTTTTTTCTTGCTGAAGACCTCCTTGATGTCACAGTACACCTCTGGAATGGTGCTGGTGTCGACTTCTGGGTCTTCGGGCTCCCCTGAACACGTCCCAGCCGGGGCCGCGAGACAGAGCTCAGGACAGGTTGGCACCCATTGAATGATATGTTGACGGGACCAGGAGATGAGGGGATCGTGTAGAGACAACCAAGGGAAACCCAAAATCAGAGGAGGCAAGGTGAGGTGAGTGACGAGGAGCTGGATGGATTCTGAGTGGTCTCCAATGGTGAAAACAAGAGGAGCGGTCTGGTGAGTGATGGGGTTAAGTTGAAGGGGCCGACCGTCAATGGCAGTGATGGTGACCGGCTGGAATAACGTCTCTAGCCTAACACCCAACTGGTCAGCAAAGGAACGGTCAATGAAATTGCCGGCAGCCCCTGAGTCAACAAAGGCGCCGACACCAACCCGTTTGTGGCTGAGCTGGATGTTAGCCGGGATGATGAGACGGGAAACGGTCTGCTCTGAGGAGGAACAAGAGGTAGAGTGAATGGAAATTCCAGGTGAAGACCCCCCACTACTCACCTGGACTGACAGTTTCCCGGACGGAGCGGACAGACGGCTCGATGGTGCGTGGGGGAGGCGCAGTAGGCACAAAGGCCTTCACGGTAGCGTCTGTTCCGCTCCGCAGGGTCCAGGGAGGCGAGCCGTTCCCCGGCTCCTGAGTGGGCCTCTGATGGAGATGAAGAATCCGGGGAGCTGGGAAAGGTGAGTCGGGGTGCCACCGGATTCGCTGGCGGCAGGGTACGAGGAGCGGCCTTCGGACGAGAGCTGAGGCGTTGGTCGATCCGGATGCAGAGCTGAATCATGCCCTCGAGGGTGTCGGGAAGCTCTCGTCACATCCTTAAAGTGGGAGGCCAGCCCCTCCCCAATTAGTCTGCACAGCGAGAGTGCGGAACTCCGCTGTATACTTACTAACCGGACGGTCCCCCTGCCGCAGGTGATAAAGACGTGAAGCGACCACCACCACGCTATCAGGGTGTTGGAAAGCTGTCTTGAGTTGGTTAGCGAAGGTGGTGTAGCAGTAACAGGAGTCCGAGTCCGATCTCAAGACGGCTGCAGCCCACTCTGCTGCCTGGCTGATGAGGATCGAGACGAGAAGAGCGATGCGGCTTCAGTCCGATGGGTAGCTCTCATGCTGGAACTCAAAAATGAGAGATAAGGTGATTAATAGCGCATCGCACTTTTTTGGTTAAGCCTTGGTGAAAACAGTAGCAGTGAAAGAGGTGGGTGGAGCGGTCGGCTGGGACTCCGGCTCCTCGGCAGGTGTCTGAGACCGAGTCTGCTGCAGAAGGGCGATCTGCTGACGCAGCCCAAGCACCTCCTGCTGCAGCTTTTGAATCTCTTCTCCCTGTCGATTCACCAGGGAGACCAGCGCGACCCAATCCGCTGGGCTCACATTTACAGACTCGGTCATTCTGTCACAAGAGTAGATGAACAGGAACGTACCTTAGTCGAAAGTGACGCCCGTGTAGCGTGAAGGATAAGCCCAGGCGCGGATAGAAGCAAGAGGGCTGGATATTCACGAGCTTTGATCTGCAAACGCTCAGAAATACAAGTTGAGATTCCCACCGGAATCTGCGTTCACAAACATGCAGAGATAGAGGATGAGTACTCATGTGAGGGTGATTGAGCATCCGACGAGAAGACGAGTTAACTCAATGACCGAGTGGAGAGGAAGTCTTCACATCCTGTTTTTATACCCTGTGACACCGTCATTTCCTAGGTACCATGCACATCACGTGACTCGTGCATGTGACATTGATTGATCAAAATGTGGCCTAATTTGATCCTACATTGTTTTTACACTGCACTTGTTTTTTAATCATTAGTCATTTTTGGCCTTAAACTCTGTCTTTCTCATTTGGACTAAATTATATTTACTTCAACTAAAATTGAGGTTTTCTCAAATTGCAAGTGAGAGAATGAGTTAGTTAACCTCAATGACATGTTTCATGACCTTATCTTTTCAAGGGTTCTAAGAATTATGGAGTTGGCTTCACATCATATTTACAGTAAACAGTTCCAGTGCAATTGTAATTTATTCCTCATTGGTTAATCCATGGATCTCCTCTGAGTGCTGTTCAGTGCAGTCTGTCGAAGGTAGCACTTTAAAAGCCATTACATTTGAATGAGAGAGACACAGTCTCCAGTGTTATCTTGCTGGTCTTCTTGCAGCTGAAAAGTGCATTAATGGCATTTTTAAAATGTGCTAGAGTTTTTAAACACCTCAGTGACGCTGCTGTGCTGAGAATAGTCCACCAAGCAAAAATATCTAACTGACAGTGTCCTGTGGTCTGAACAGATGAAGGACTAGAGTAGCACAAACTGTGCAGGCTCAGGTGAACTACCATTAATATCATTACATCAGCGAGGTGGACCATCAGAACTTGCATAAACTTGGGAGTCAACACAGAAAAAAGGGTGGTATTCCACATATCAATACATTTTACATAATAATGATATCATTTTTGATTTAAAAAAAACTGAACAAACTGATAACATCCAGTTCTAAAATGATCAAAAATGTCAGTTCTCGCAAGTGGTCCCAAACATTTGAGCGTATTTCTCACCTCCATGGTAGCTGCCAGTTCTTTTTGTTTGTTCTAAGCCCCTCAGACATGTGTTTTCTGCCTTTCTGTATCTCACTGTTTTGCTGGAGCTGTTGACAAGACACTGATGAACCTAAATCTCATCAGGGCGAAACTGTCTGGATTTTATTAACGCTTGGTCCCAGCCCAAAAGAAACAGAGAGCTCTCATTTACCGATAACTCTTTGTTGGCCATAGACTCTGCTTCTTTTAAAGTGCCTGGAGTGGGAATAAAACGCTCTGAAAACACAGCACAGAAGAAACCGATATAACAAAAGCCTGCTGAAGGGAATTTATGATGTAAAGACGGTTAGCAAGGTAGGAGCTTGTCAGCAGGACTCAGGTGCTTTAACCTCAAAATAAGGTTCCCCAACTGGTTGGAACAAAATGAAAAATCTGTTAATTCTATCCTTTTAATGCGACATTTGTTATGTCCGTATGGATAGCCTAACAAATGTAAAAACCACCAAAAATACACCCTTGATGAGGTTGAAATTATGTTATTAGTAAGATGAACTTGCTTTTTCCTTCATGATTTGTGTATCGAACAGCAGTTAAAATCGTTGAAGATCCTAATGTTGCTAGCTGCCTCCTTCAGTTAGCGCTCAAGGTGCTACACAGTGTGTGTAGAATGATCCATGGAATTAAATTACACAAGATATCCAAAGACAATTTGGAGTTTGGGGATAAGCTTAAATATTGAAACGGGACCAAAAATAACCATTTTAGCAGTGGCATCACTGTTAGAGCTAAGCCTGCAGCTTAGGCCATAAAAAGCTCCACAAAGTTTTTTGTTAATTTACAGCGTTTGGGAGAGTTCTTATCCAGAGCGGTTTACTATCATTAGTTTCTGGTGTAGTCCTCCTGGAGCAACTAAAGGTTTAGTGTCTTGCTTAAGGACACAATGGTACTGTTCAAACATAAAAAATTTTTTTATCACATTTCTAGAAAGTTGGTAAAGGAAAATGCAAATGAATCCGTTTTTCCATTAAACACTGTTGCACATGGGTGCCTCACTAATACAGAGACGTTGGGCAGCGCTTCTTTTTTTTTCTGCTTATTCCTAAAACCTGTTTCTATCATTGTTTTTCACATTTCCTCTTTATTGAAATACCAGCTTGTCCACCTGATCCAAGTGTAAAATAAACTTAAGTTTTATTTATTTAAGATTCAATTTTTAGAAAATGTTCATTTTTACTGTTATCTACCATAATATTAAACTCTAAAGTTTGTAAAAGACTTTAGATATTTTATCTGGAGCTTGTAATGCACATTAACATATACTCTGCGTTTCAGTTTTACAATCACTCTTTCAGTAAAGAGGCCTGGCACAGTGCTGCCACCACTGTTTGAAGTTTAAATGGACTAAAACACACTGGTTAGACTATGGCTTTTGAGCTGTTGTTAAATTATTCCGGTCTTCCAGAAAGCCAAAAGTGCCAAAGTTGGTTCCACCCATGAAAAATCAAAACCTGATTTGTTAATTCCACTGGCATTTCCTAATTATGCTGGTGGTCGATGTGATGTGTCAGGCCTTCTCCTGACTCTGCCAAGGAGAAAGCAAAAATCCACCAATATTTTGTGGGGCACTTCACGAATTTTTCCTTTTCATTTCCAACTAAATCTTGAGTTAAAATGAGAGGAATTTTACTACAATACTTTAAATGTAACACCATATATTAAATGCAATGCAGTAAAAAAAAGACAAATGTTTCTGTCCTGTTACAGTTAGACATGGTTGATTTCTGTTTTTTTGTGTTTGCTCCTTGAAGTGGTGTGAAGCCCTTCTTGGGAATGAACCTTTTCTCTTTTTTCTTTCTTTTTATTGTTTGGAGAGGAAATCAGAACCTGTTTGCTTTGATAAATGTTCAAAGCAACACAATGAGAATTATGTTATGATTCTGGGGATCTTGCTCAGACTGATGCACAGCTGAACTGATGTTGAAAACTGTTGATGTTCGGACAAGCCCTGATATAATCAGATGTAATGAAATTGCCCTCTGAGGAGATCGCCCACATGTCTATTTTGTCTTCTCTGCAACATCTTATAGTCACTAATGGTGGGAGTTTACTTAAAAATGTATGACTTACAGATGGTAAAAGCACAGCAGTATGATCCATTTTGTCTTGCATCATCGCTTAAACTTATGAGGGACACAGAATGCTGAAAGTTGATTAATTTGTAGCGCTATAAAATTTAGTATATCTAATCTATGGACTGTATTATTGTCTTACTCATGAGGCATTTCCCCTGGTTTCTTGGTCTAGCAGTCTGGGACAAAACACCATCATTTGTTTGAAATTAAATAATCATAACCAAGCAGAAATATTGTTTTCAAGTAGCATTTGTAGTATATTTAATTAATTTCCCAAAAAAACAATATAACAAACTAATAATGAGTCCTTTATAACCAGTTTTTAACTCTGGGGAGAAAATCTAAATACTCTTAATAATGGGCAGAAAGACGTCTTGCTTCTTATTAGGTTGATATTAAGTACTCAATGCCTCTTGGGGGCAATATTCAAAGTTTTCAGAAGAAAGTCTGTCTTGACAAAACATCTTCTATCACTCTGAATGGGAAGAGACCTATAAATGCAAAACAAAACGCTACATTTTTTATTTTTCCCAGTTTTTTCTCAATTTAGTTGTCTCACTGTCCACCTATTAACTAAGGCTCCCCCAGTCAAACAATCATATCAACACAGGAAGGGTACCCATCTTGCTTCCTCCAATTCATTTAGCACCACCACATGTTTTCAAGCTGCTGTTAATGCAATGTTATTGGACTCAACACATATGGAGGAGAATGTTAACCACCAATTCTGCTATGTCAGTTGCCTGTACAAGTATATTTACCAGTAGTTGCATGTATGGTTGACATGTAATTACACAGCTAATGGATAAAGTTCATATAACGTGGGATCACAGCTTATCCTTAGTATGTTGAGCAGCTTTTGTCCAAATTATGATTTGACAGTTTCCCAATTAAAGCAACTAAATTGGGGAAAAAATCCCAAAAACATATGCAAACAACCCAAAGTTTGTACATTTGCCGTATTATTGTCCTCCAAATAAACCTGCTTAGCATTCAAAATACATTTTTTTCAGTTTTTTATGTTAAGACACCACTTCCTGAAAACTGTGCTGATTTTTGGATGTTTTCTCTGTTTTTCCGTTCCCCCAGTTTGTGAACTGTTCATCTGCTGTGATGTGTTGGGACAGAAACCCACTTGAGCTGAGGGGCCCACTGTAGACATGGCAAATATGTGTTTGTGTGTGTTTGTGTGTGTTTGTGTGAGTGTGTGTGTGTGTGCGTGTATTCGCTAGCTCAATGCACCCGCATGTTCCCCGGAGGTGGGTGTGTGATCCAAGCGATCACTCTCCGTTTATCTCTCTCCCGCTTTCCCCTCAATGGCGCCTAATTTTGTTTTTAGTCTCTTTGTTCATTAGCCTTAAACACCGCATTAGAGCTGATTGTCCACAGCTGCCTGTTCACACTGAGCTGCCAAAGGGGTCGGTAATCAGTTCAAAGTGGAAATGACCCAGTTTGATGAAAGGAATCCCAGCCAAACACACAAAACACACCTTTTTGCCTGTATCAGACAACAAGCTTGCCTTTTGCCATCAGCAAACATATTCCTGGTGCCTGAAGTTTGCTTTTCTAGTTCTGCACTGGCTAAAAGGCTGCGATGGTTTCAAGATGGTTTCAAGGACAGCTATGGAACTTCTGTACATTTCTATATATATATAATTCTGTGATACGTGTGTATGGACTCCCACTGAGCTCATGTCTTAGGAGCAAAATAACTGAATCATGGCCTCTTTCAAAGCCTTCCCACTGTTGTACTGTCCAAACTGCAGAACTTACTGTCCTGTAATCAGGATTCTTGTCATTGTGATTTGCACACTACATGACCTGTCAGTGACAGGGTCACACAATACGAGATCTTTTACCAGGATGAAGTCTCTCTGGATCCAAACTATGATCTTTTACGAAAACACATGTGAGAGATGAATCAACCTGTTCATCTTCCTTAATTTTGACTGATCTGGTAATCAAATGGATCTACATGCTAGTTGGCTTTACCAATATATTCAGCAAAGACATGGGCTACAAAACACATGAAATCAGGGCAGGATTGGAAAGGAAGCTTAATAAAATTTTTGTCAGGGATTTTTTTTCTTTCAGAAATGGACATCAGCAAGAATAAAGCCATCCAAGTTGTTGAGTATGAAATTAAAAAATAAAAGTACGAACTCCACTCATTGAATGTAGTCTCAACATTTCCTACGCTACAGGATTTGGATTCGCTGACATGACCAGATGTTTAACAAGCCTCTTGGATGGCATCTATCACATGTAGAGATCAAGAGATGATTGGCAAGCCCAAAGTGAATGTCTGTTTGTCTTTGATCTGGGGCTTTTGCCAGCAATTTCCAAAAATGGTCGGTGAGTTGAAAACCAGGGCTAAAACAATGCAATGTCAGCTTAGTTGAAGTTGTTATGTTAAGTCATGGCCACGTCTTAGTGAGGCCACATGGAAACATGATAATTAAGTTGGGATAGCTAAGTCATGGAAATTAGATAATTAATTTTGAATAGTTAAGTCATAGGAACGTGATACTTAAGTTGGGATAGTTAAGTCTTGGAAACATGATAATCATGTTGGGATAGTTAAGTGATAGGAACGGGCCAATTAAGTTAGGATCATTAAGTCATAGGAACATTATAATCAAGCTGGGGCTGTTACATTGGCATAGCTTAGTTTTAGGAACAGGGCAACTAAATTGGGATAATTAATTCAAGGGAATGGATTATTCAACTTGTGATACTTAAATTATGAAAAAAATATATTTTAGTCATTCCCATGCCTTGTGAGCATGATAATGAGCATGACTTAATTATATCAATCCAACCTCCCACATTGTGGCCACAATTAATTATCCTGTTCCCATACATTAATAAGTCATGTCGACACATTATTTTAATTAAGAACAGATGTTGTCAGCAGGGTTCTGTATGTACTTGGCAGATACCAGCTTTTATTATTTGCTAAACTTGTAGCTTCAGAGGCAAACATTAGAGCAAACATTAGACTCCAAACATGTCTTGGCTGACTTGCTACATTTGGGTGTTGTGGGTGTTGGGGTGGTGGGATTATTGGCCAAACTATTACTTTGACCAGAAATGTTTCAGATTGGATTGAATAGGAAAGTGTTTTGCGTGCAGTGTGGAAAATGCATGCTGGTCTGTGACTATAAGTAGCGACTCTGGAGTGTGTGTGTGTGTGTGTGTGTGTGTGTGTGTGTGTGTGTGTGTGTGTGTGTGTGTGTATGTAGCGCGTGTTTTTTTGTCTTTTT
>JBBJLS010115968.1:0-18258 GCA_037577275.1 Bryconaethiops microstoma
ACACACAAACACACACACACATACACACACAAACACACACACACAAAACGCAAATGAATCTATTCATGAGCTGATTGCACTCCCCCAGCTGAACAATGAGCATAGTTGAATGGTCCATGATAGACAGACAGATGATCGCCTCTGGGCTGAATAGTAACAAGAAGTCTATGGCATCACTTGATTCAGAATCTGGCAATTCAGGACCATCCACAATTTCAGCCTAAATATTATTCTGCCATTTGCAGCAAGAAGATATTGCATTAGAGGCTTATGGATTTCATTCTAGACCATCCCTCTACACCGCTGACCCACAAGACTAATTGGATGCAGTAACACGCCAAAGGCTGTACCTGCACTAAACATAATAACATTGAGTTCAGCATCAGAAATGGCTGGTAATTACTTTGTCCTGTTTCCATGTTTAAAACCAATGCAGTTGTTTCACCGGAGGAAAATACTACAGCCCCAACTGTGACACCAATTAATTCCAGTGCATACCCTCAGCGAACAACTGGAACAAGATAAAAAAAAATAAAGGACAAACATGGGTGACCTGGGTAGTCAAGGAAACTATCATTGGCATTCCAGGTAAAATAATGTGATGGAAAACCTAACAACTTAAAAATATTTATATATTTTAATTAAATAAAAGACTTTAATATATTATTTTAAAATTATTAAAGTTTTAAATGTTTCACTTATTTCCCAGTCCATATGAAATAGAAATTAAGCTGCAAAAAAAAATCCCATTCTAAAAGGTTTTTTGTGATGTCACAAGAACCAGTCAGTTTACAGTAAACCCCGCA
Source organism: Bryconaethiops microstoma (assembly GCA_037577275.1). NCBI lineage: Eukaryota > Metazoa > Chordata > Actinopteri > Characiformes > Alestidae > Bryconaethiops > Bryconaethiops microstoma. The sequence goes on from JBBJLS010115968.1 coordinate 807, forward strand.
AATTTGGCTTCAGTCATTTGCAGATTTGTTTCTTAGAACCAAACTAATAATTGATCGCAGAAACACCTGCAAATTCACGGAAACCGCAGATATCCTCCACATTTTTTGTATGTTTTTTTCCATGCTAATATATCATTTTTCATGCATTTTAGTGCTAAATTATTTTTTTAAATATACTTTACTAATTTTGTAACATAAATATTAATGTGAATTCAGCTACATTTCCATATAAAATATAACTATACTTTTTTGGTACTGAGAACACAAAGAAAGGCGTCTTGGGATGGTGGAATACCACTGGGAACGTATTTGGGGGCACATTTAGGGTTTACATTATAAAAATAGGCATTTTTAGGCATTTTTTACCACATCCCAAATTTGCGGTTTTTCACTATTCGCGGGTGCTCTTGGAACGTAACCCCGACGAATTTTGGGGGTCTATTCTATATGCTTTAGCCCAGCTTACACCTGTTTAACCTCATCCATTCACATTCAAATTATAAGAAGTGTTTCAGCCAGTATTGCTTTTAGAACATGGAAACCTATAACGCAGTCAGTCAGAGGTAATTTACATATGTCAGTCTTAAAGGCACCGAATGCAAAAAGAGGATGTTTAGTTATAATGGATAAAGGTTTAAAATTGGACATGACTTTAAATAAAATGTGTTTTTTGGTATATAAACCTACAAAAAAGTAGACTGAAGGGGAAAATGTAATATCCAGAAAATGCAGGATACGGGTTCTTTAAAGCATTAGGCAACATTTACGTAAATTATCTTTTTGTTGACACCCTGTGGATCTAATCCCATGCTACCACCTAAACTACCTAAAAGATGTGTCTAAACATCTCTTTGACACTTTTTTGGCAGCTCCTCCACTCAAACATTTAGGTGACAACCAGTGCATTAAAATGTAACTTTCCGTCAAGCATGACTGGCAAGCATTTCATTTCAAAAGCTACTTGTAATAGACTTCAATCCCCTGTTGCACTCCAAGCACTTTGTGCAATTTTGAGCCAGGACACCATCTGCTCCGAGGAATGAGCTAATCGGAGAGGCACGCTTGCAAATAAAGTAACACAGCACAGGTTTTAAAGAAGGGCTTTTTATCAAACACTAAGATAAATGAAACTCTTTAAAAACAAATCCAGGGAGACACATTTCTTTGAGTAGTACACTGCATTTACTAAAGAAGAGAAGGACTTGTAAAGGTAAATTAGATTACATTAACAGGCCAATATCTTGGGCAAAGATATGTGCCTGTTACTTCAGCGAAGTTTAAAATGCGCTAATTACTCCGTAGTTCATACAGTCCTTATACGAAAATTAGGCTGCAGAAACAGTCTATTCTGAATTCAGTACTTTTATGATGTCACTAATGTATTTACATATATTCTCCTACATAGGAGTTTATTCACATTGATGTTATAAGGGTTGTTTCAGCCTGGACTGCTTTTTGAATGATGCACAATACAAGATTTCCATTCAAAACAGAGATCATTTACATATATTATATAACATATTATAATATACATTAAGACAACATACTTAATTCTCATGGATTATGGGAGGAAAATGTAACAGTGAATTATGACTGTTGACCACAAGTAGACCACAGGGGCAAAAATATACAAGATAAAATGGAGAATGTACAGTCTCCTTAAATTCCCTATATATGGTTAGTAGACTCTCACTTTGTCTAGTAAATATATTTTAAATCCATCTTAACTTTTTTTGCAGGTATGTAGCCATTCTTCTGACTCTTTGCTGGCCATTCTACCAGTGAAATGGAAAATTTATTTTGGTCTGTAGGTTCTCAGATTTGTGTCAGAAAGCTGAACACTGAATGAGGAGCGCTTATTAGTATGATACATATAGGATGAGGTTAATTTGAGATGAGTTCATGAGGTTGGTTTAAGTGTGATCTCTGCCTGGCTTTAATACTCACGTCCGGAGGAAACGAGGCTGACGATGATGGATGTGGATGTGCTGGAGCTCTGAACCAGTACAGTGACCAGAATTCCAACCACCAGTCCAGCCACGGGATTCGACAGGATGGCGTTGTCTTGGAAGATGTCTCCTGCCACCTTACCTGCACACATTTATTACATTTAGGGGAACTGCCTTGCACAGAACTGGACAGCTGACAGAACCTCAAATTGCTTCTCAGTTTCAGTCTCAGTTTTAGCATTTGGAATGCCAGTCGTTAATGACCTACATAAATTATAATGTTTAGTTAATAATAAGTTTCATTTATACAGCAGCTTATTATTCCATTCTTATTCCAGGGGATAATAACTATAATTAATTTTCATCATAATTATTATGATTATTCCCTGGAACGTCCTATTAATGTGTAACCCTATAAATGAGTACTCTGGTGATTTCGATGTATTTCTCTGAACTCGTTGACTCAAAACATGCAACAAACAACCTGCCCACTCATTAATTCTATCAGTTTATGATTAATTATATCATTCTGTTAAATGCATGGTTTCTCCCAAACACAAGGAGATGCACTGCATGTTCTGTTATTGATAATTCATGGCATGCTACAGATCCACCACATAGAGACTAGGTTAAAAAATGCTGGATTATCCCTTTGAACTGCTCGAGTGAAGCTGCCTCAGTAACTCAAGGCCATATTTACCCCCAGCCAGCTGGAAGGCAGAGCTCAAGGTGTCCAGAGAGCACACAAAGCAGTAGAGGAGTAGGAAGAGGAGCGGGATCTTCATTCCGCTGATGAAGAGTGACTTCATCCCTGCCTTTTCTCGGAGAGGAGCCTCGGGTGGCACTGTCCAAGAATAAAATCACACAACCAATGAATGAGACAGAGTGAAAATCGTGTTTACAGCACACAGCAGTTCCACAGGAACTGAGAGATCCGTAACCAGTTTATTCGCTCTGGAACTTTGACCAAATGGTTACAAATGTTTTACAGTTTCCTATAATACATTCAAACAACTGCAAGATGATAATACATTTTGTGCAGTCTGTGGCAGATAAGATTGTTTGGCACACACTAGAACTCTTCTGCTGCTACAAATTGTGCAGTTCATGTAACTTTCAAAGTACAATCAAAAAGGAACTCTCAGGGCATTCTAGGCTTTTGGGACCAAAACAATGCATGTTAGGTATGTTTTTTTAGTATAATTATTTCTGTATTTAAACAACATGTATTGTACAACTCTGACTTTAACAGTATTAAGCTCTATTTGGAAACAAAAGGATTTTTTTTCTCTTCAGCATCTAGATAGATAAAGCTAAACAAGAACTATCATTGGTTCGACCTTCAAGCAGTGGATTGATGGCCTAACATTTCAGATTAACCACCAGTATTACTCGGATACCACAATTTCTGGAAGTTCTAGATACGTCACCGACTGTGAATATGAGCAGCATCCTAAACTGGATGGTAAACAGCAGCAGCTCCTTTTTACTTAAGGAATCACGACTGAACTTTTACACAAAGGGTAAAATATGAGTTAAATAAATATGTGTACTACAAGCTGCAGATAAAATGTAAAATCACTTTTACAAGCTTCAGTCTGTGTTTAATCTGTAACAACCAGATTATTTATGGCCCAAAAAGAGGGTCAGAGTTCACCACAGCAGATTACAATATATAAATGAGTGAATTCCTGATGCGATGGTTAATTTTTAGGAGTTATTACTTTCATGTTGTTTTACAATTCAAATCTAAATATCAAATTATATATTTAATCACACAACAATCGATTTACATTCAATTTACATTCTGCATCTACAGATTCATAATGTAAATAGACATTTTTCAGCATGTTGTTGAGAAATGGCAGAAACATGACAAACAAGTATAAGTTCACATCAAATATGAATTATGTCTCCTTTTAATTTAATGCCACAAAAGTTTACAATCTATATTTCCAACAGGATTTCTTTGCTTTTTTGAGCTACAAGTGATCATAATTCATACGCAATTAAACATATACTATTACTTCTAAGGATTCAATATGAGCACAAAATCTACTTTTTAAAACATTTCTATTTTTTTAATTCATCCCAACTCCCAGAAAAAGCACGTCTAGGTAGTCTCTGACCGCTGGTACAACTTGGATCTTATGCCCCATCCCCAAAACAGCATCCAACTCCATAAAATATAATAATGACCTTCAGGGAAAATAATGATAATACAGTTTGCTTGTTTACTCACTATTGCTTTGTGTCAATAATGTTAGTGCTCTATGTAGTTTAATTACCAAGTCCCCATTGCCCCCCTCACACTACAGGCCCTGGTGCAATTGTCTGACCTGAAATACTTGTAGCTGCACCACTGTGTCCTATAATCAAACATGTAGTTATTAGTTAGAGGTTCATTTACATATGATGCACTTCTATGATAGTACTGCAAAGACAAGTATCATGATAAAAGACACACATACACACACACTAAAAGCACACCTTGAACTTTTGGAAGTCTCCCTCTTTCCCAGGCTTCGTGGGATGTAGAACATGGCCCACTGGAGCGTGAGGGAGAGCAGCTGCTGATCAAGTCCACTGTGGAGCCCATGTCACTCTCCGCACACTCCGACTCTGTGGTGCTATGCAAGATAATCCCTAAGACACCGTGTGTGTGGGAGGAAAAAGAAGATGGGCAAATAAAAAATTAACGAGGTAACAATTATTTCATTTCCGAATACCTAACAGAGAGTTGCTTAGTGCACATTGTAGATCCACCCATTATCATTTTTACTAAATCACGTCACCTCCTTGTGAAAGTTTTACTTTATTATAGGATAATCATTGTGTAGGCTTATGTGGTTCGTAGAAACAGCTGCGCAAGTTTCCATCCTTTATTGTTTCCTGTTTTTCTGACTATACAGTGACTTCAGGATTTTTGACAGGCAAGTGCAATTCGTTTTAGTTCAGTTATGTTAAACAGACTTACTAATAATCCAATAGAAAAAATATTTAATATACTGTATATTTCATAGACAGGGGGCCGATAATCATTTTTCAATTCAAGCTGGACACAAACAACAGCAAGTTTTAGAATTCAGAAAAAAATAAAACAAAGGAAAGTTATGAGAAATAAAATGAAGAAGAAATATTAAGCATTCTGAACGATTTCTAGCTCACTTTTCAAATTTTAGCACTTTATTGGCATTGACCATGTTATGGCCTTCGTGGAGTTTTATTGGAGATTTATTCCTTCCACGTTTTAGTTGAGATTTATTCCTTCCAAGCTCTAATTTCTTCCTGTATCTCAGAGGAAGCATTTCCAACTCCACCCACTATCTATGAGTAGCAATGAGTAAATTGGGGAGTTACACTGGAGAAAATAAAGAAAAAAGGAATGATTCAAATTTTTGGAATAAAATATTGCTAAATTAAGGATGTTTTTCTTTTCTCCTGTACCAAGTTACCAATTAAGCAATAGATGTTTTTTTATGACAGCAATGGCAAGAATATTATCATACACTCTTAAACAGGTGCCAGAAAGAGTCCTTTGAGTCCTAAAACTGCCCTGTTCAAAAAATACTGACTAAACAAAGTTTGAGAACCCATCCCCTAAATATCCATTTCCCTGAATAAGTATAAACTACCGTTTCGTGCTAGTTCTGGTCATTTTTTTCTGATCAAATTTCCCACTTGTGGGACTAATAAAGGTTTATCTTATCTTATCTTATCTTAAAAACCTTTAAAAGGTAAAAGAGTCTATAAACTCTTAATAAAAAGGGTATAAAACTCAGATAGGGTTATTTAACTTGAAACAATGTTTGATTTTGGTTCTTTAAAGAATCCTACTCAACAGTTTCTACACCATCCAAAAGAACCATTTAACCAAGCAATCTTCAATCTTCACACACATCTCATTTACATAAAAGGTTCTTTTGAGAATTAGCCATCACATGGCTCCTTAGTGAAACCAAAAATGGTTGTTTATGGCATCCTAATTTATAACAATGTATTATGATCATTTTAATGGATAATGAATGCATTCTAATACAGACATATATAATTCAGGTCTGCGTTACGTACCATTGTAGCTGGCCACTTGCCCAGCATTAGTCGAAATGATTCTGATTGGACGGGAGGACATGGTGCCTGCATAAAAAACAGCAGGGAGTCATGAGTATGAACACAAGCAGTCAGAGCCATTGTTACTGCCACATGACCTTATTTGATGAGAATGCCAAGATATGCATTGCAAGATGTTGCATGCATCTGCAGTGCTGAAACTGTAGCCTGCAGTCATCCACAAGGGATCAATTATCCAACACTTAAATTGTCTCTTTCTTCAGTAGGCCGTGACCTTTACAATAAATGACAAGCTTCTCTAAGATGTTGTAAGTGACAAAGAAGGCATTTGCAATCCCAGACAGCCAGCGAAGATGCAAACTCTTCTTGCCTAATTGCCTCTGCTACCTTCAGCCGCCACTATGTTCATTTCAAATGCATCTTATCATAAGATAAACACATTTCTTGTGGTTGTGGAAAGGTTGTGGAAAGACTCTCTTATAGAAGGACTGGCTAATGCATTTTTAAAGCTGTGGCTCTGAGTGATGAAATTACACAGACTAATAGTCACATAGTTTCAAACCTGCAGGCAACTTGTGGGATGCTATTCAGTTTGAGAAAACTATAATACAAAACTACTAATACACTAATAAGATTGTCAGTTAATCAGTTGCAGTGAATAATATTGGGGGGAGAAAATTGGGGGAAACTACTACTAGTATTACTACTTCAACTACTACTACTAGTACTACCACCACCTCCACTTTACTATGACCACTACTAGTATTATTACCTGCATTACTTTTGCAACTATTACTACAACTGCTACTACTACTACTACTTATAATAATAATTATTATTATTATTATAACAATAATAGTAACAATTAGAATAATATTAGTAATAATAACAACAAACAGCAATAATAATAATAATAATAACAATAAAACCTATAATACTGAATATATATAAAAAACAAAACAAAAAACTTGTTTTTATTCAGTGTTCTGCATATTGTTACTTTGTTTGCTTAACATCATGTAATGAAACTGTACAGTGCAACAAGTCAAGCTTTTTTAAAACATTGTCTGAAAAAGCAAAAATAGCCTGACATGACTGCCAATACGATTCGTTGTAGACCCATGGAATTCTGCGGCATACTCGATGTGGATTTTAAACCTGCATCAGCCCCCAAATCACCTGTTGCCTAAAGAAATTCAAATGCAAATTTTTAACAGGCTTAATAAACCAGATTTACAGTAGCCAGGCAAGATACCCAGGTCAAGAGAATAGAAGTGTCATACAGGATATAACCAAAGCTAGAAAAAAGCATAAAGGGTAGCTGGTGGCCTGGTGGTTAGGGAGTTGCCCGTGTGATTGGAAGGTCAGGGGTTCAAATCCCAGGACTGCCAATGGCACCACTGAGGTACCCATTGAGCAAGGTACCATCCTGACACACTGCTTCCTGAGTGCCATTGTCGGCTGCCTTCTACATCACTCGGGTGAATGGATTAAATGCTGAGGACTCAAACAATATCTTCAGGAATCAATAAAGTATATAAAAAAGAATTCACATTCTATCTGAAAATGTTGAACTAGCTTTAAAAAAAAATAGTAAAAGTTATTTACCATAAATGAGGGGCAAGCCACTGGCTCACTTTGACCAGCATGCTGCACCTGAGCCAGCCCACTCTGTATCCACAATCTGAGCCTCACCTTCCTTCACCAGAGAAGTTTGGCGGTTATGGAGAGCGCAAAATAGCATAACTATTATTCTCTCCTTATGGGGCAAGCCCTGGTGTAGGAGAATTAGTTTGAGGTGTACACGTCTCTGTCTAATAGTTCACAGAAGCTGAACAATGCTACTTCTACCTCCCAGTTTGGAGGGGAAGTCAGCCCATTACTCAAGACGGCAAAAGGTCTGTGGCCAATTATTCTGTCAAGTTCCATATTCTGCTGGTTGAGAGTGAGTCGAACTTAACAGCACTCATGTTGGCCTTTTTACAGGGTCTCAGCAAGCAGCTAAAACAAAAACTTCTTGAACTTACCTCATCTCTAGGGAAACTCATTGAGCTGTCCATAAAGCTGGACAACTGCCTGTAAGACCACAATCAGGCCTGAGAACGTGAGCCTGCTCCTAGGCCAAGAAGCACCACCCTGAGCCACTCAGGTTTCCCACAGAAAATATTAGCCCATGCAGTTGGAGTACATGCACCCATCCCGCCAAGAACAAGAGAATTGCATTTGGAAAAGTCGCAGCCTATAGCACTGAGAGCTCAGACTCCACTCCAATTTTTTTTGCAGACCTCAGGCATCTTTTTCATCCTATCTTGTGGACAGGACCACAACAAGAAGACTTTTGTCGATTCTGTCGCTGCAGAGTATTTTATTGACCTCAACCTAGCCAAGCACTTAGGGCTGCCTGTAGTGTTTTAGGTGCAGCTACTACTACTATTAGCCACTGATGGGCATGCGCTCAGCCCAAGGGAGATTATTCATCAAACATTTCATTTTGGACCCACCAACAGAACTCTAAACACATCAGTCCTTTCATAGCAAGTGCCTCAGACTTATCTTTATTTCTTGGGTTCCCCTGGCAGCAGCATCATACTCCATACATCAACTGCTTAGCATGGTTGGTGGCAGTTTGGTGGACCTAATTTCCAACAATCCAAGGTGTCTCCCAGGCCATGGGCAGGAGAACCATGTTCTTCCTTGAACAGCCCTGATTTATCTTGAGTACTGGAGCCTCCAGGAAGTGTTTGGGTTACCTGGGTAAGGGTAGAAGGCAAATAAAAGAGCGCAATCATCACGCCATCTGATGGCACAATAAATATCCGGTGATGCCCATTGGTTTGATAAATGCATATGTCATCTTCCAGTGTTTTATCAGCAAGGTCCAAAGGGACCAATTTGCATTAATATATTTGCTCAATGTCCTTTTGTATAGATGAACCTGTGGTCCACATCAGGATGATTCCCCAAGTAATTTTGGAAAACTATTGTTAAATTAGGAACATCCATATTCTCTGCTTGGTTGGTGATCTTCTTGGGCTTCGTAGTCTCCTGGGATCAACTGAGCATGGACCCAGCCACCCACATGCCTCTTCACTACACCTTGTACAGCATTTCCTGGATTTCTCTAACTTCTTTGTATGGAACTTCAGCTCAATGGCCATGCCCCTGACTGCACCTCCACCAGAATGCTACACACCAGTTCCACTGGCTACTATAAGCCCAGGACCCATCCGAGTACCTCAAGTGCTGCCTGTCCATTGCTCCAGTGCCCAAACATTCTAATCCTCAGCTCCTCGTTATAGTTGAGATCAATGCCTCCGATGCTGGTGTGAGGAAGGTGCACTTGCAAAGGTACAACTCCAACCTGAAACTTTACCCCTGCACCTATTTTTCCCATTAACTCACACCTGTGGAGTGCAACCACAAAGCTGGAGACAAGGAGTGTCTAGTGATTATATTAGTTATGCAGGAATGGTGACTTTAGCTGGAGAGGGTACAACATCAACTCCTGGTCTGGACAGACCATAAACATCTAGCCTACATACAGCAAGTCAAGTGTCTCAACCCTTGCTGGACCAGATTAGCACCTTTCTTTACCTGGTTCAACTTCAAACTCTTGTATTGATTGAGTTTGAAGAATGCCAAGCTGGACGATCTCTCCTGGTCTCGTTTGGTACTGAACTTCATTATGGGTCTGCTTACATCATAAGGCAATCCTAGTAGTGATAAATTGCTTCTCCAAGGCTGATAGGTTTGTAGCTGTGCCCAAATTGCCATCAGGAAAGGGCCATACAAAAGGTGGCACCCCCATATATCCAGTTTCTGAATGAAGACTCCAATTTTCCAGTCAGTTATTAAGGGCTTTCTGCCAGCCACTGAGGGCCTCAGCCAGGCTATCATCTGTTTTTCACCCTCAGACTCTTGTATCGCCCGGGTTTAAAGAATGCCAAGCTGCACAATTTCTACTGGTCTCATTTGACCCTGAAATTCATTATGGGTATGCTTATGTCATAAGGCAACATGGTAATCCTAGTAGTGATCAACTACTTCTCCAAGGCTGCTATGTTTGTAGCTGTCCCCAAGTTGCCATCAGGAAAGGGGCTTGCAATATGTGGCATTACCATATACCTGGTTTGTGAATGAGGACTCCAATTTTCCAGTCAGTTATGAAGGGTGTTTTGCTGGTCACTGACAGCTTCAGTCAGCCTTTCACCCCCAATCCAACAGCCAAACAGAACATACTAATTAAGACCTGGAGAGAACCCACCAGTGCATAGCTTAATCCAACAACCTGGACCATCTGCTATAGTCAGAGTACATCCATAACAGACTCTGGCACTCATTCTTTGGCTTGTCCTTGTTTGAGTGTCTGTTTTTTATGCTCCACCCAGCAGGAGGTCAAAGTTGAGGCGTGGACAGCGGAGTAATTTGAAGGTGCTACAACCACATCCAATAAGTGGTTTGGTGACTGAAAGTACAGGCCTGAGCTTTTGGTCAAGGTCCTGCCCCTTTAGGTAGAATCCCAAAAGCTGGTCCTGATCATGTGGTAAGTCTGGGGTCATACCCAATATCTAGTTGATTGGGAGAATAATGGCCAGGAGGAGTGCTCTGGGGTCCTGGCACATCAAGTCCTGAACCCTGAGCTCATGCAGAGCTTCAGACAGGACCATGCTGCAGGGGTGCAAACACCAGAGGGCAGTCCTCAGAATGGTGGCCCTGAAGGGGGTCAACCAGGGAGCAAGCTGCTACATTCATTTTGACCAGAAGGGGGAGCACATGAGCACTAGACCTGTTCTGGCCAGTGCGAGGCTTAGGGTCAACCCACGAATTCCCCCACCCTAGTGATTAACTGGCAATCAGTGGCATGTGTCTCTATTTAAGGGAACCTCAACTTGTGCACGTTGCTAAGTCTTGTTTGATTGGTGTTGTTGTTTTGATCAGTTTTCGTCAGTGTTGTTTGATAAATGTTCATGAACAGTAACAGTGTTTATTCTTGATTTTTCTGGTGGTTGAGAGTTTCTCGGAGATCTACTTCTTTCTCAAGCTCAGAGTACTGAGTGTGCTTTGTAAGTGAAAATAAGCTTTTGACTCTGTGTTTTTGTTATCTACCTGTAGTAAGTAAGCCAGTTTTCATTTATTTCTCACCTGATCATTGCTAAAATCTTCTCTCAAGTCTCTGCCAATCATCAGCCAGGTAACACAGTGAGTAGGGCAGCTGTCTCTCAGCGCTTGATGTGGTCATTCATTCGATTGTTACTAACCACTTTTGACATGACATTAAAATGTTTTTAAAATGCATAAAAATTCCAATTATCTTCATTACCCATTATAGTCAAAGCCTTACAAATTCTTGGTGTTTGCCATGTAAAATGATTAAGTACCTAGTAGGACAACTAGGCCGGTTGGAAATGGTAATATTTGATATCATGCTAGCATTAGCTTAGTCACATAATAAACTAAATCTTATGAATGCACCTGAAAATGTGTGACCTTTCACATGCACAAAAATCAAAACTGACCTTTTCACGTTGGCAGATTCATTACATAATTAAAAAGACAAAATTATTCTATTCCTGTAATCCTCCATAGAAATACTGACTGTTCCCCGTCTCTAAAATATCTGATTTTTCGTTACATCACTGCTGGGTGTATAATCTATGAATATGAACCAATAACATCATGTTTCCTCTCTCATTTCTGCCCTCTTCCCTTCATTAAGCTAAATTCTCAGCTGTCTGAGACTTTCTGTTTCGCAGTACAGATGGAAAATGTGTGATGATTCTTGATTCAGCTTGACTTCAAATACCTACATATAAACGTAGGTATTTAACAAAAACTGAGGTATTTGCTATAATTTCATTTTGTCCCTGTTTTCCAACCTCACAACAGCTACAAAAACATTCCTTTACATACCTGCGGGTAGAAGATGAATTGGTGAATTGCTAAGCATCTTACCTGATTAAAACGTTGTTTAATTTTCTCCCCTCCAGGTAAGAAGAGTTCAGGGATGACAGTCCTTACTGCCAAGGGAATTCCAGGCTTATATAGAAACCATTATCCATGTGAACTGTGTATTATAATGTTCCCTCACTCATTAACCGAGATGCCCACTTAGTGCCCACTCAGCAAGTAAATAACTAGTGTCCTAAATAGTGTACCAATAAGGTATGGCAATGAAGGCTTGGAATTCTTTAACAAAGTGGCAAAACCTGATTCTTTTTTATTTTATGTGAAATGATTGTACATTTAAATTGAATAACAAACAAAGTTTTGTGTCTTTACAGATTGTTTGGAATGGATTTAGCCTTGTGGTGTCAAGCTATAAAAAACTGACACCTTGTGGTGACATAGTGGCAAAACAGTGTAATCACTTTAGCTAATTGCAGACCAATTAAATGTGCAGAATACGTAGATGTATAGACTAGATGTATGTATATGTATGGAGTATAGAATATAGTGTAGTGTAAAACGAGGTATATTTGCTATCAATTATGATAAAGACCTTTGATATAATAATCCCCCAGTAATTTCAGTAGAACATCATATATGAATCACAGTCAATTCATGCAATTATTTAAGCATACAAGATGATGCTGCACACATATCATAGACTGTATAAGACAGTCCTACATGATTTTTATACATAAATGAAAATTTAGATTATTATTAAACATAGGGCCCTATTTATATTGTTTCTAATAACTATGTAGTAACTTTTTAAAAATGCATGCAGCAACAATGTATTTACTGTTACAAACAGATTCCGGTAGTGCAGTTTATGTAAATAGATGTTAGCAACAAATTTTTAATCACGTATTTACATTTACATTGGGGCAGTTGGTGGCCTAGGGCTTAGGGAGTTGCCCCTATGATCAGAATGTCATGGGTTCCAATCCCAGGACAGTTATTGGGACCACTGAGGTACCCTTGTGCAAGGTACCATCACCACACAATGCTCCCCGGGTGCTGCGTCACTTGTTGAATGCGTAAAATGCAGAGAAAGAATTTCACACTGTTCACACTGCGTGCTGTGCTGTGTTCACATGTGACTATAAGGGGCCATTTTACTTTACATTGAAACACACTTGTGTAGTTGCATGAGTAAAAACTGAAGTGAAAGCATAGGTATAATATATGTAATCTAGCACTAACAATGAATATCTTAGCTAATCTCAGGTGGGCATACAGCAGATCCAGTATGGACACACAGCACACAGTGCATTCCGACCTCCTCCGCCTCCCCAAAAAAAATCATGAAGTCCTGTTCCAGTTATCGCCGCCCTCTTGTTCTTGTTCTCCTCTACAGCTTGACCTCCCAAACCAGTGATCCTGAGGATGAACTTTGGTTTCTGCCAGCTGGCATTCTGCTGTGTGTTCCAAGCAAGCAAAACAAGGGATTTTCCTCAAGTAGGGTAGATGGGAAAATTCATGGGGATCAAATATGCATGGATTTTTTTACTCTGAATGTTGTGTTTTGCATGTTTGTTCAAAATAACCAGGCTAAAAAGAAAAGCTTACTTAACTCCTGTTAAATAATTGGGGTTTTTTTTGGTTCAGTTTGGTTTCGAGACCCAGGGGACAAAGTATAAGGCGGGGAGATGAAAGCCTTCATTAAAGTATAATTTGTACATTCTAATAAAAATAAGTAATTTTATTAAAGTCATCAGGAGCATCGCTGCATTTTGGCCCGTCTCCAGAGGGGCTCCGATCTAATGAATATAGAATCAGGTGTTGGTTAATGACTGGAGATGGACCTGCAGAGTCAGCATCAACATGGACCACTGTGGACCTATTAACCTCTGACAAACTATAACCTGAAATAGCAAAACACACAGGCTTCTGTCTATATGTAGACCTCAAATGCTTTCCAGTAGGCTTTATTTAAAAGAGGTTATGCTGTCAAATAGAAAATTATAGAGAAATTTACTGAGAATTGCTGTCCATTAAATTCATTAGATACTTGACTGTGTAAACTGCCATTAGTATTTATGATTAAACCTCTACCGTGTATCCTTATTTTTTTTCAAGTACTTCTAGGTGACATTTAATTAAATTAAACTAAATTAAATGAAAACATTTCATTTGAACAAAACTGCATTAAAATGAATCGGACTAAACTGAAAAAAATGAACTAATGTGTGTTAAACTCATTAGAACTGAACTGAATTGAATCAAATTGAATTGAATTGAATTGAATTGAATTGGATCAGATCCGATCTAACTGACTCGAACTAAACTTGAACTGAATGAACTGGGTTGAACTGAAGTGAACTGAATTTAACTGAAAGATCCTGGACTGTTTTAACTCATTTAAATGAAACAAACTTATTGAATTGATTCCAACTGAAGTGAACTGAATTGAATTCAAACTGAAAGAAAGTGTACTGTTTATAACTCTTTTGAATGATACTAAATTGAACTAAATTGAACTGAACTGAGTTTATTTGAACTTAATTGAAATTAAATGAACTGAACTGAATTGAACCACACTGATATTAAATCGACTAAATCAAACTGAATCAGAAGTGCATTCAAATACACCGTCTTAGTTATTATATTACATAACAATATAATATATAACAAATTTAATTATATGCCATCCAACACTCTTTATGCGCATATCTTTTGCACGGCTTGTAGGGCTCTGTGTGTGTGTGAAAGAGAACTGACTGAAGCACTACAGCTTGCACACTATATCCGTGCACAGGAAGGGATATCTGGCAACACACACTGCTTCTCAGGATAAACAAACACACGGCTTCAGAATACCACCACTGGTTCCAAGTGGGAGGGCAGCAAATGGCAGGAGTCAAGTGTTTACGGACTGCCTGAAGAGTTCTGAAAGAGCTTCTGCAGGATTTGTGTGACACTTGACAATGCTCTCATCGTGAGTGCTTCTGACACAAAACACACTCAGGAACTAAGAGTTTTAAGACAAGCTCATATGCTGAGCCCACTGAGACATGACATTTACAAGTAGAGATGACACTTCAGGAAACTCATCCTGAAAATGGAATGAGTGATTCTTTTTCAAATCCGTATATTTAAAACATGATTTGAGGTTTCGATATTAAGCAGCCCCTGAAAAAAAGTGATGAATTGAATTAATTTCAGTGAGCTGGGTTGAGCAGAGCACAACATAATAGATTTGGGGATGTTTTATGGTAAATTGTTGTCTAATATTTGAACTGTGTTGAAATTATATGAGGGGATGTGGACTTCTCTCATTGAGGTTCGGCTGTAAGACTAACACTACTGTGTAGAAACGGTGCTTCACCCTAGACAGCTCCTGGACATCTCTCATCTTACAGGCACCAGGACTGCGATAGTAAAAACACATGCATGAATTCTGTTACTTATACACACTCAGCAAAAAAAAAAGATTAAAAAAAAATTACTTATGTAGTTTTCATGCCAAGTCTCAGGATCAATCAATGCTATAGGAATATGAGATGCTAAATAAAAAAACACAACTGTTCAAAAGTCTGGAATCACTAAAATCCAAATTTGCTGCTATCCAACAACATATGGTTTCAATTCTTTTTAACATGCCATAGAAATGATGAGATGATAAGTGTGTCCAGAATGATTAATAAAGCAATAGATGATTCCATAATAACTGAGAAAATTGAAGAACATACAGTTATAGTAAAATGAATATACATTTAAATTTACAGAATTTGGCAGACACTTTTGGCGTACATGGGTGCTTTGTACAAAGAAAACATGCTCCTCACACTCGCAAACCCAGATTTCGAATAAGAACCTTCCAGTTGTGTTAGTTTTAAGACATGAACGTGCAGTCGCTGTCAGTGAAGAGGCGGATCTTTCGTTGCCATTTGAAGACAGCGAAGGACTCAGCAGTTCTAAAGGTCAGGGGATCTTCATTCCACTTTCATGTCAAAACAAAGAAGAGTCTTGATGCATGTCTTCAGTATTTGTGAAGAGGTGGCTCAAGTCGGGCTGAGCTTGATGCTCTAAGAAGATGAGTTGTGACCCATGGTTTACCATTGCTGATACTGGGCCACTTTGGCTTTGTAGTCAAGCATGGAGATCTTACATGTACAGAGGCAAGTATCCTACCCACTAACTACTTGCCTCTGGACCAAGAGGTCATGGATTCGAATCCTACCTTCAGCACACCACCACTGGGTTCCTGAGCAAGTTGCTCCAGGGAGACTTCCCCTGTAGTTTGGGAATGGAAGTCGCTTTGGATAAAATCGTCTGCTAAATGCCGTAAATGTAATGTGGGCAGCAAGTAAAGGGTTCGCAGTTGTGAATTGGTGTGTGAAAATTTTGTTCCAGTGAAGACCACATATGCTTTTGGAATCAGTTGTAGATGTCTGGTGGCCTTCAGAGGAGGAGTGAGTCAGAGTAATGCAGTGTTGAGATGACAATATGATGATGAAGGAAAAACACAATGAAGATCCAGAAAAGTGGTCAAATCTCAAGACATACAACACATAGATAAAAACATCTTGAAAGGAACCCCAATTAGTGAGACACTTTGATCTTAAACCAGTCGAAATAGCTTAATCAATTATAATACATATAAAACACACAACCTATTTTATTAGTTACTGAAATGGAAAAAACTGCTACTAGTAGGTCACCAATTTTTGTTATGCCTTGGTTCAAGCATTTCAAGCATCAAGCCTTGTTTCAAGCATTAATCAATGTTAAGCACTGTGCGAGTACTGGTTCACTAAACATATCTGCTGTTCAGGATTGTCAGATGGGGCCAGAGAAAGCCATTACCCAAGATTAAAACACTGATGTCAGCTGTGCTGGCTATCAGCAGAAAGATACAAACTAATAAAACCTTTGCTGCTGCACCATACCACTGCGCTGGCAGAGCATCCTATTAACCAGCTGCACAGAGGAGGATGGAACCTGTAGTGCAGCAGCATCACCCACAGGTTTATGCTTAAGAGCCCAATTTTTGCTGTTTTCTAATAGTAATGATAATATGAACTGCCATATAGTGAAAGGTGTATACAGCCCAGGGCCTACACTTCAGCAATTTAAGGAATATAAGTATTTTATAATAGGATTAATCAGTAAAATAATTGACTTGTACATGTACACACAACCACTTGTCTTTTTATTACTACTCAATGCTGATTTTGCAATAATAGCTACTGTGCAATATTTAATGCACTTTATGCAGCTGTACTTACCTTGATACAATGTGTCTTGTAGGGCAATAACTGTTGTGCAATATTATACATATTATATTATATGTACTGTATATTCCTCTATTGTATATATTCCTTTACCCTACAGTGTATATTCCTTTACTCTACTGTATATATTCATTTACTGTATATATTCCTTTACTCTACTGTATATATTCCTTCACACTTGTCTTCACTTACTTATTTGTATTTCCTATTTTGTTCTATTTCATATATATATATATATATTTCTTTACT
>JBBJLS010115977.1:0-18258 GCA_037577275.1 Bryconaethiops microstoma
TACAGCTCACAGTAAGTCATACTGTGTCCTAAACCACGTCCACTAGTCTGATCACCTTAATGAAGAAGTTCAGTTCACAGTAAGTCATACTGTGTCCTAAACCACGTCCACTAGTCTGATCGATGTTGACAAAGTGATGGATGAGGTTTGAGGGTCCAGAGAAGATTTGGAGGATGAAATAATTTGGGTGACTATTGAGGTCTAGTGTTAGCGACACTGGCCTTGTAGCTCCAGTCATGTGCTAAAGAAGCAAAATCTGGACTCCAAACACGTCTCGACTGATCCGCCACTCCTGAGGTCAATGGAACACTGTGTAAATTAAATGTTGGCGAGGTCATAACTTCTTCTGCATCTTCCCTCAAAGCGAATACGCATGAGGAAGAACAACGGAACTTTCTTAACTTTCAGTAATTTAGCTGAAGTTTAGCTTAGATGTCTGATCAACATCACAACAAACCATCAACAAACGACCAGGTCCTTCATTTAAGCTTCAGAAACTTCACTCCTGGGCCTCGGTGGACCAGAGGAACCCCCAGGAGCATCTGGACGAAATCACCACCCCGTATTTTATTGTGTGAATAAATGTTTCATTTATTTTCAGCAAGTTGTCTTGATTTCATTCTAATACTGCTTTAAAAGAAGCGTGAGTACGATGGCTTGAACTTTAGATATTTTTGAAAACATCTAATCACTGGGGTTGAACTTTCATACCTGAGATTAACAGCACACCTGTAGAAACTTTAATTACCTTTAATTAACTTAATTAACTTAAATTTAATTAACCCTGTACTGTAGATCTGAGCTTATAATGTTTCTACACAACAAACAACGTTGGGAGGAAACGGTTTGTTGAAGAAGTGGTTCATGATTCATTCATGTTATTCCGAACAGAATTACCCCTAAAATGTTCTCTCTGCACGGCCGAACTCTAACACGCGCATCATTTCCACATGAATAAAACGTTTGACTGAGTGCACATCTGCAAAACTAATGAAAGAAGTGACTGTGTGGTGCTGATGTAATATATTGTATTAAAGTGAATAATCCAGTTCAGTGCAGCTCTGCTGTCAGTGTGATGAACTCTGAGGTTTCTGAGGTCTGTAGAGGACAGAAAAGGAAAAAGTTTGTTTTGTTTGTCCTACAGGGATCCAGCTGTAAACACAGTGTGTTTTTGTCTTGAATTGATTTTTTCTGCTTCTCATATTCCCAGACACACAAATGGCACATGACAGGCCTCCCACAAAAACACATTAAAGAAAGTTTAAGACGAACGTTTAAGGGCGAGCGAGCATCCGACATAGATTACGGGCATCAGATAAGATAAGACATCCGTCCTGTTGCACTGTTTATTTTTCCTTTACTTATTTGTTCTTTCAGCATACACATACACTCACTGGCCACTTTATTAGAAACACTTTGTGATTGTCATTGTGATTCTGTTCCTTCATTTCCTATCATCAGGAGATCATGAGTTCAGTACCCTGTGGTGCCTCAACCGCTCGCACCAGGGAGTCCAAGAGTCAAAACAAGTTTATTTCTGTAGCCCATTATCATACGCGAAGGTCATTCAATGTGCTTTACAGGAATAGAATTTTAAAAACATCGATTAATCACGCAGCATAAAAGTAGCAGGAAGTAAAAAATAAAAGAAGATTAAAATTGCAGTAGAAGTGGTGATGTGTAAAGAAATGTGATCACTAAAACTAAGATCTCCATCCATGGTCATGCCAAGATTTTTTGCATGGCTAGACGTCTTAAGCGCTCTCGGTGGGCACTAAGAATTGATCTTCCCTCTTCATTTCCAAAAAAGATCATCTCCGTTTTGTCTTTATTTAATCTGAGACAGCTTTGATGCCTCCAGTTATGTACTTTTTGAAGTCTTATAAATCTATTGGGCCAAAGTTACTTGGTGAGAGAGCTAAATAGACCTGAGTGTCGTCTGGACAGTTATGATAGGACACATCATTCTCTTGAAGAATTTGACCCAGAGGAACCATGTACTGGTTGATCAGCACAGGACCAAGCATGGACCCTTGAGGGACTCCGATCGAGACAAAATAAGATCAGATCAGATAAGAAAGAACTTTATTCATCCCGAGGGAAATTCTTTTTTCATAAACATGCTCAATGCAGCAAAGGGAACAAGAGGAATAAAGATATACAATAAGAATTTAAAAGAACCCAACAGTACGCAGACAACCATTTCACGCTGTTCACACTGTGTACTGTGTTCACACAAAAATGGCCACTTTGCAAAGCTGCAGGTTCATTTACATTTACGGCATTTAGCAGACGCTTTTATCCAAAGCGACTTCCATTCTGTAACTACAGGAGACAGTCTCCCTGGAGCAACTTGGGTTTAAGGATCTTGCTCAGGAACCCAGTGGTGGTCTGCTGCAAGTAGGATTCAAACCTCTTGGTCCAGAGGCAAGAATCCTACCCACCACCTCCCTTAAGACACTTAACACTCAGTTGCTCCAGGGGAACTGTACCTGTAACTAATGATTGTAAGCCACTCTGGATGACTGTGTCTACCAAATGCCATAAATGTAAATTTAAATGAGATGGACACAGAGGAAAATCTGGATGAGATGGACACAAGGGAATCAGAGGTGGTGAGCCAGAGCACTGGAAGGAACTCAGAGCTCAGACATACTGGTGCCAGCTAATGATGCTTTTCCATTGGCAAAGGAACCATGCTGTACTGCAAACAAATGTTTTTCCATTACAAATAAAGTGACCCATACCCAAGATGTACCCGTGCTTTCACGGGTCGACGGCAGGGCCAAAAGAGGGACGCAGCTGACTGCATCACTGCATTCTGATTGGTCAAAATGTTTAATGACAATAGATTAACGTTACACACCAAAAAAAAAAAAAAACTGGAGATACAGACTAACAACAGGGAAGTCGACGAAGTACAAGCACTACTATCTATTCGGGGTGAAAATAATTTTCATTGGCAGTTTTTTAATGCTGTGAGAAATGCAGACGTGTGCCAGGACATCACTAACAAGTTAGCTGGGTTAGGTCTTCATCGCATGGCTAAAGAATGGTGGAAAAAAGACCATAAAAAATCTAAGAATTTCTATTTTTGTAGAAATGGAAAAGTATTTAATTATACCTGTTAAAGAAAGGTATAAGGGAAACTTACCTTTCCCTCTCTAGTTTCTCCACCTCCTTCTTTTTCTCCTCGTCCTCTTCCCCTCCACCACCCTCCTGCTCACTAGTTTCTGCTGCCTTCCTCTGCTGCTCCTTCTCTTTCGTGGCTTCGTACCTCTTTTTCTTCAGCTCCTTCAGTAGCTCTTCCAGCTCTTCATCGTCTTTTCTCTTCTCTTCTTTTTCCATTTCCTTTTTGTGGATCTGCTGTGCTAGAAGTTCCTCCAGCTCCCTGGCACTCTCCTCATCCTCCTCTTCGTCCCCCTGTTTCTCCACTTCCATCCGGCCTTCATCCTTCCGTCGTGCATCTTGTGGACCCCAGCTTTCTTCCTCCCTCATCAACCGCTCCTCCTCGCCGTCCTCCTCCCCATCTTCCCAGTCGTCTGACTCGTTCCGCTCATACTCCTCCTTATCTCGGGTGTACTCCCTCTCTTTTTCTCTCTCTGAGAAAATGACCGTGTTAATGACGAACAGGACTCATGTTACACTATACTAGTACCAACACTGGGGGTGAGGGTGAGCGTGTGTTCCCTCCAAGATATGTGAAGCTCCACCACATCTTTTCAAACTTCTGCCAATGCAACAGCCTCAACACGCTTGGAGGAGAATGCTAACTGCTAACCCTGTTTCATTATTCTGGCTAGCTTCATACTGAGTAACAAAGAGAGAGAGAGAGAGAGATAGATAGTTTGTGTGTGTGTGTGTGTGTGTGTGTGTGCGTGTGTGTGTGTGTGTGTGTTTGTGTGTGCGTATTACTTACCATGTATTGCCAGCTCCTGCAGCTCTCTCAACAGACCCTGGTGCCTCTGTTCATCCGTCAAAACCTCATCTGAAAATATGATTGCACAAAACACATTACACACTATTTGTGGAATCAACAGCGGCCCTGTGGTCAGAAACTGCCCACTGAAGAATGTGGAAGCAGGGGCTGATAAACTCTACAGCTGGACTAAAGTTTGTACCTGTACACATGTATAGTGGAGCTATAAGTGTTACTAATAAACTAGCCAGTGAATGGACAGTAAATGGACAGTAGTTCATTAACAGTAGGTTACTGTTTGCCAAAGCAACAAAATGGTCAGAGTATTTTCTATAAACAGCACAATGGTTGTTAATAATTCATAGCATATCATAGTTGATGCTGCTGATGTCTGATGTCTTCCATTCCGCACCTTCTTAAATGAAGCGACTCACCTGTCACTTGTCCATCACAGCCCGGGAGTGGCAAGTTCACATCAGTCCTCATACTGCCATCATCCAGACAACTGTTCCCCTGAGTACACACACAATTATATGTGTCTTCATTAAATCAGAAATGGCATATCATGACTGTCAAATCAATTTAACATTTTATAACATCAGCTGCTCTTTATTTTCTTTCTTGCATTATTTCAGAATAAACTGACCATTAGAAATGGTTCAAATTTAATTATCTAATGTTAGATAATATACACGCACATATAGTATTTACATTTACACACTCACCCTCATACACATACGTAAAATATATGTAAAATCTATGTCATCTACATTTAAAAAATGGTTCTGACCTTCACATCCACGACAGGCAGACATCCCACTGTTAAAAAGAGGAGTAGAAATTAAAACCAATTCAAAAACACATGCTAAACTCACTCATTGACCACTTTATCACAAACACCTCCCTGTAGCTCTGCCTCACTGTGTAGAATGTTTCTAATAAAGTGGCCAGTAAGCAGAAACATAAGGTGGGCATTTCTAATAATGTGGCCAGTGAATGGGAGCATAAACTAGATGGTTTTAATAAAGTGGCCACTGAGTGGAAACAGAAGGTGGGTGTTTCTAATAATGTGGCCATTGAGTGGAAACACAACAGGCCACTGCTCTAATAAAGTGTCCAGTCAGTGTTTAGATCAGTGACGGTGTTCCTCAATGCAGGTGACTTGCTCTGCTGGTTAAAAAGTGAAAGCTGATTCATTACCACGTCCACGTGGCCCTGAGAGCAAGAAAAGAGGCTTTAGGCTTGTTATATCACGTGTCAGTTACTCAGCTGCCCTGGGAGTAATAACATGGAAGTAATAATAAGGGTGTGTTGAGTTACTACTGTAACCAGCAAATAAGCAAAATGACTTTTTTACATGTGACAACATAATTAGTATTGTTTCCATAGGTTTGGCTGTAGCACTCCAGCACCCCCGAGTGACTGATCTTAACCTCTGCAACCAAAAGGTCATCTTAGACTTCTTAAAACAAAGCTTTGTGGGTGGGGGCGGAGTTTTGTCCCCACTGTCCCAGCACGTTTATGTATTCACCCTCATTTGGAACCCAAAGGAAGAGATCCACATACTTACACATCACTTTGTGCATAACGCCTGAGGGAAATAAATTAATTAATGAGATTAAATATTCTGGAAGCGCATGCCTAAACCCGTCACCCCGCACACGACCCAATAATCTGTTAGAGATTGGGAGGGAGATTGAGATTACCCTCGCCTTTCCTTCCTATTTCCGTCCAGGTCCTGGTTAGCTGTGATTTAGGCTGCGTCACAGTGGACACAACATTTCTGTCTGTTTAAAGGAGACGTTTTCCACATTACTGCATGACTAAGTGGTTAAAATGTAAACACGGTGACTCAGAGTGGGTTCCAGAGTTGGGTTCCAGAGTTGGGTTCCAGGTGTGTGTGTGTGGTTTGTGAGGTGTGTGTGCATAGCCGTGGGAACAATTTTCACATAGGGATGCTGAAAAAAATTTGCCAGCCAGGGGAGAGAACTTGTATTAATTTTGTTTGGGTCCCTAAAGAACCGTGCGGGAAGAACAGGTGAATGTGTGCTTGTCCTGGCTCCTTTATTCCAAGATGGGTGAGCTTTACAGATGGGTTCTTATGTAATAAATAAATGAGCTCTAAGCTCCTCACTGAGCCTCTAAAGCAAGGGTTCATTCAGCTGGAGCTCTGACAGCGCTGTAATCACTCTCACCAGGGTGGAACCATAAAGGGCTCATGTCCAGTACCTAAATATTCAGTGAGCAAAAATGGTCCACACTTTACCCCGTCCCTCTCCAGACTCTTTAAAGTAGTTCAGTTGTGCAGAGGTACAGATAAGACCCTCATTAACGCTGCGGGAACCAAATTTACAAGGACTGCACAACTGCTGAGGGAAGAAAAAAACATTGGCGGGGAGGCGTTTTATTTATTTAAATGTTTATTTTCAGGTCAGTCTCGATGGGTAGATTTTAGGTCAGGCTGCTTCCATGTGACACAAGAGCTAAAAAAAGGCAGTTCGGGCAACTGGAACATCAAATCAGAAAAAACGTATATTATACATTATTATATATTTTTTTATTTATGTGTTAGCTAATGCTAAAATAAATGACAAATATTTACATATAGACACACACGTATTTATATATATACACATATACACATACACATATATATTGGTATATATAGTTAGATAGATGAATAGATAGATAGATAGATAGATGTTTTTTGGGTTTTTTTGCTGTTTTATTACTTTAGGCTTCTTTCTGTGTGAAAGAATATGATCAATGAATCTTTGTTTTCTCTTGAAAGAAGGGAGTAAGAAGAATAATAACGTGGATTTTCAAATGCACCCACACAGGAAGGGCTTTTATTTTGATACGAACATGAAATACAGATAAAAAAAGGCTGGGCCTCACCTCCAGCGAGGGCGATCAGTAGCGTGGTGAGCAGCTGCAGCATCCCGGAGAAGAGAGCAGGCCTCGGAGGAGAGGAGACCCTCAGACCCGGCCGGTTGCAGAGAGGAGGCCCGGACAGGAGGAGAAGGAGGAGGGATTTAGACTCTGGTTCACACCCGAAAAGCTCAAACCTGCAGTGCACGTTCAGCACGCGGCACTGTGGTGCTCCTGCACGCGCACTGAGATCTTCTGGCGCGAGGAAAGGACAGGGAGGGGGCCGAGCAGAGACAGAGGAGCTGTCCAGTGAGAGCTGGTGCTGAAACATTAAAGGGGCGTGCCTTGGAGACGAGGGGGTGGAACCTGTGATATAACAACCACCCAGTATACACTCAGAGGCGGACAAAGTACCTAACGTCATTACTTAAGTGAAAGTACAGATACCGCTAGTCAAATGTTACTCCAATACAAGTGAAAGTCATACAGTCAAATTTCACTTAAGTTAAAGTACTGAAATACTTGCTTCCAAAAAACACTTAAGTATTAAAAGTACATATTTCACTGCATTGTTGATTTATTGCCACCACATTTACAATACCTAATGCATCTAACTTGCTTGATATGGCATAAGGAATAAGGTATAATGTTACAGAATGAAGCACAACCTGAACTGATAAAGAAAAACAGTCTTTTTTTATTAATTGTACACTACACACCTACACGAATGGTCTGTGTATGTACTATATATTTGAACGAAGTTGACAGCTGAACCGCTGTAAATGCAACTGGAATGGCACACACTTAAAACGATACGAATTTTTTATATTTTCCGTAAACTTAAACATTGACTCTAAATATGGCCTTGGATGCAGGCATGAAGAGTCGCCGTCTTCGTCTCCATCCATTCTCCCGCCACTGATTGACCGTGTTTAAGAAATGCTGGCGTTGCAGTGTTACACTGTACAGACAGTAACACTACTGTTGATTTCTGATAGGCTTGTTTCAGTGTGTTTTGTGTTTTCATTGCAGGTTATGTTGCTCGAGAGCTGGTGTTTAAACTCCACTGAGAAAGAGAAAGGCTAAAGCGTGGACCAGTCTGATTTCACTAAACAGTCACCAGCAGCATGAACAACCACCAGCTGCCTGGACCAGCAATCATCTACTCTGTAAGTGTGGATTTTTTTTTCATCTGAATCCTGAAAGAAACACATAAACTCACAGCTGAAGGACATCTGGGGAGAGGAACCTGCAGCAGACCAGTCTGAAGAATCTTCCCGTTTCAGGTTGAAAGACGTAAACCCTAGGACACACTTCAACCCAAGCAAAGTTTATTCATCCCCAGTGATGTTTTGGCCCCCTGCCATGAGTGTATGTAGGGGGTTGTGGTCCGAAAACCCTAAATTTCAGCAAATTTCACCAAAAAACAAAAACAGCAAAGAAGCTAAATGTTGTCCTCAGGATCATCAGAATATAAGAACATAAATCAGGAAATAAGGAGATTTTTTTTTATCAGTTGAGGTCAGTTTTCTGTGCCCTCTGCACCGGCCTCATCATTTCCTGTTCACACTGAGCTGACTCAGCCTCTCTCTTTCTGTCTCTCTCTCTACCTGTCCAAGTGTTGTTAACAGTGGTTCTGCTTCAAAGGGCACAAGATCTCCTGATGTGCTTCCTTTAATGAAACCCATTCACTCTAAAACTGATTACTCTTCAAAAATCTGAAACAAAAACACAGCAGAACTATAACCAGGACTGACTGGCCAAAAATAACCAAGAAAAACAAGAAGAGAGACAGGCAAACATAGAATTCATTTTTTAAATTAATTTAAAACCAGTGGTAGGCATCGCAGCCGCTCCTGATCCACCCAGAGGAAGAATTAGATGGATGCTTCTGTTCTACTGGACAGTTGGAACCAGATTCTCAGTTCAGTTCTCAACATATAGGAAGAAACACCAAAAATCCTCAGAGCGAAAGTCATTATGAGAGAGAGAGAGAGAGAGAAAGAGGCATCCGTGCGGTGGGTGAACGCATTTGTGTCCTTTACGTTTCAGTCCGCTTTAAGCAATGTACTAAAAGAAGCAGCTGACAGAAAACCTCAGTGAGCTCACCAACAGAACGGAGAGTAGGTCCAAAAGTGACCACAAACTCCAAAATAATCTTCATCCAGACTTTATTCATTCAGTACAGAGTTGAGCCCTGAGGAGGTTAAATCTTGTTTAGATTTGTTATCTGGGAGAGAGGGAGGAGGGGCTCCTGATAACGGTGGGCTGCTGCTGAAGCTACGTGACCTCGGCTTGCCACGGCAACCAGGCCCTCTGACCGCAGGGGAGGGGCCTTCGCAAGTGATGCGCGAGGAAGTGAAAGTGGCCATTTGTCATATGTAAACACACCACAGCACATAGTGTGAACACTGCAAAATTCTTTCTCTTAACCCATTTACTAATTGAAGCAGCAGGAGCAGTACCTTGCTCAAGCGTACCTCAGAGGTGCCACTAGCAGTCCTGGGATTCAAACCCACAACCATCCAATCTCAGGGTGAACTCCCTAACCACTAGGCCACCAGCTTGTGGCAAGCAAGCATTGGTCCATGCTTGGCCAAAAGCTAACACTAGCAACACTAGCAGACTACATCCAACTCCAGCGAACTACCCAGAGTGAGTTCAGAGACTGCTGTTATTGTTTATACAGGGACATGGCTCTGCAACAGCGTTCTGAAAACCGCTATGCAGATTAGCAACATGCTACTGCAGTAACCTTAATGTGGAACTGAGTACCAACTGAGGAGGAGGGCTGTGTGTTTACATCAACACTGACTGGTGTGTAAACGCTGTGCTGAACTCTAGATACTGCTCACTGCTGTTGGAGTTTGTGACCATCAGATGCAGGCCATTTTATTTACCATGGGAATTCACCATCATGCTCATAGTGTACATCCCACCCAGTGCTAAAGCTAACAATGCACTGGCCGGACATTACAGATCCATCAGCAAGCTCCAAAATGCTAATCCAGATGAACTGTTTATCGTTACCAGAGACTTTAATCATGCAAATCCCAAGTCAGTTCTCCCTAGATTTCATCAATATGTGGACTTTCCGATGAGGGAGACAAACACCCTGGACTGTGTTTATACAAACAACGTTGGCACGTATCGTGCTGAGCCCCGCCCCCACCTCAGCTTCTCCTATCATATGTCCGTCATGCTGCTCCCAGCATACAGACCGCCAAGCCCGGCAGACATACCAAGCCCGTTCATATGTAGATGATTATCTGGCTCCTGAACGTCATCTCTGCACTTCAGGACTGTTTTGAACATACTGACTGGGACACCTTCAGGAAAGCTGCAACATACGGCGACTCTACCAATCTGGAGGAGTACACAATGTAGGTCACTGGCTACATCAGTAAGTGTATCAATGACATAACTGTCTCCAAGACCATCACTATATTCCCCAACCAGAAGCCATGGATGACTGGAGAGGTATGTGCACTGCCGAGAATCCGTGACACAGCCATCAAATCAGGTGATAAGAATGTCCTGAGAACAGCAAGGCCCAACATGTCCAGGGGCATCAGAACAGCAAAGCACACAAATGCCCAGAAAATCCACAGTCACTTCCAGGACACCGATGACTAATTACACTGCTCAACAATTCTGTTGAAAAGTTTTCCTTCCTGAATAGTCTTTGCTGATTATGACAGGTACCTTGTGTGTATGCACAAATATAGTTTTGGTTTTGGTGCATCACACAGGAACTCTGAGAAATAGACAGTTAACTGTTTAGCAGCAATAATGTATTTAATCTGGTACTTAATCAAGCCTTTTTAAGTGATATCAGGAGTCCTCAGATTTGACAACAGAGATACTAAAGCAAAGTCTGACAAGCCTGCTCCCGTCAATGATGTCTGGGAGGAGCTAGCAGGTTTCCTTGTCAAGACACACACTGAGTGGAGGGGAGGGGCGACCTGAGACCCAGCCACTGCAGCCTTGGACATACAGCTGCAACTAACAGATCTTCGAACCGCTTGTCACTCATAATATGTCTGATCTGAGGGCTAACAAAAATGCCCTCTTTAGCCTTGGTGTCAGTTATTCATGAGAACATCTCTTAAATAGTGAAAACATTCGCCTTCCTTGTTTAGTCCTTTCCCATTCCTTGTCTTGATCACCAACTTTAAAAGTACAGATGATATGCTTTCTTCACAAGAGCAGTCACTGAGCGTCTCTGAGGCACAAGCGTATATATACGCCACAAATACAGCAGAATGTATTGCAGCTGTTACAACATTTATGAGACATATTGACAGACGTCAATCATCCTGTAAACGTATATAGCAGAGCTATTCAACTTCAATAGCAAGTGGGCCGAATATGAAAATCACTGGGGGTTCGTGGGCCACACAGAATATTTATCAACTAGTGGCTAAAACATTACTCTTGATGATAATAGATATTATATTAGTATGAACGAATGACACATATCCATTTTCTTTAACTTTAATACTTTCATATAAGGAGCTTTTTAACCAAGGTCCATATTTATATTTTGCTACATTCAACACATTTAGGGCCCGCATCAGCCCCCTTCTGTGAAGTGGGTGCAGCAGCTAGCTTAGACTTATCTTCCTCTTTTGATTCCATGCCTGGACATACCCAGATTGCAAAAAAACATTGTTGACAGGTCTCTTACGGAAACGAATATTTTTGGACACAAATATAGGAAAAAAACATAATAAAATTGAAGATTTTGATGAAACGGTACGTGATTGGCAAATTTGGATGCGATTTTCGTGATCAGCTGCCAAGAATCTATAAGGAACACCCAACAGTGTTCAAGAAGCAAAAACCTTGTTGCGCAGTGTTATCATCAATTATATGACATCTCCACCTGCCTATGACGGTGAGGCCTCCCTTCCAGATGTGTTGAACTACTTCTATGCGTTAATTGAAGCCCAAAACGATATGGCAGTGAGGAAGACCACCCTGACCCTCAACAACCAGGTGCACTGTTTGACCATGGCTGATGTGAGGAAAACTCTGCTCAGAGCAGACTATGTTCCTGGTTGTGTGCTCAGAGGATGTGCAGGACAGCTGGCAAATGTTCTCACAGACAATATCTCTCTCAGTACTACTGTCGTTCCAACATGCTTCAAAGCCACCACCTTCATTCTTGTTCCAAAGAAGTTGTCTGTGTCCTGCCTCCATGACTACTGTCCTGTCACTCTCACACCCATCATCGCGAAGTGCTTTGAGAAGCTCGTCGTAAGGCACATAAAATCATAGCTACCCCTCTCACTGGACCCCCTGCAGTTTGCATATCGTCCCAACACATGGGCCCTCCAAGGCTGTGTGCTTAGCCCTCTTCTTTTCACACTGCTGACCCACGACTGAGCAGCAAAGCACAGCTCAAACCACATCATCAAGTTTGCTTGCACATTGTTCTGTTTCATTGTGTACTTTGTGTATATGGTTGACTATATGACTATAAACCTACTTGACTTGAGATGGAAGAGTCTGGACATGAGGCGAGGCAGGGTGTGGCGAGGCAGGGCTCGAAACTGTCAGCCCTATATTGATAAGCTGAGGCAATTCAGGGGCTGTAACGGGTCTGTAGGAGTTTACGCCACTCCTTTAAGAGATTTCTTTGGAAACACCTGAATTATGAGTAGACAGTATGTGCAGTTTACTGGTAGTGGAAGGTGTTTAAGAGTGCATAGTAATGTGAGCTGGAACATGTACTAAAGTGTGTGTCAGAATGTGTGTGTGTGTTACCGTGTTTTACAATTGCCAAGTCGTATTACTCAGTTTGGAAGCCACTTTTTCAAAACACTTCACACAGCTTGCAGAACCGGAGCACAGTTTGGCCACACATCTCACCTCCAAATCAGCAGAACCGTTCATACCACCAAAACATCAACACACATGCACACAACACACTCTCTTTTTCAGCAGGACCACTTCATTGCACAAATAAACCAAATAACACTGAAGACAGTCATTAAAAATAATAAAATATTGATTATGATCAGGTTTATTTATACAATAACCAAGACCAAACACAATTTAGTTAACAATTTAATATTGTACAAACACACACACAATTTTAAGTGTTTATAAGCATTTCTGGGCTTATACGGAAGTCAAAGATATAACAAACACGTGTTTATTTTTCACTGTAATGTTTTTAGCATTATGCTAGTCCATACTGTCCTGAGAAACATATCCTTGAATTCTGGAGCATGTAGTCACTGAATACATTTTGTGTAAAAGCAACAAACAACAATTGCCTACATGGCTCATTGTGAAAAGTTTTGAAAAAATGGTTTCAATATTGGCTTTTAATTGTAAAAAACTGTAAACTGTGTATTGGAGTATGCATTAAAGTGTGTTGGGAGCGTGTGTTAAAGTATGTGAGCGACTGTGTGCATTAAAGTGTGTCTCGAAGTGTGTATAGGATTGTGTATTAAAGTGCATGTTGAAGTGTGTGTTGGAGTGTGTGTATGGGAGTGTGTGTATTGAGGGTTAGCTGGTTTACTGCTATTGGCTGCCGTCCTCAGAGAGAGCTCATGTTAATGATTAACTGAGGTGAGTGGAAGTGTGTGTTGTTTATGTGTGTGTGTGTGTGTGTGTGTGTGTGTGGAAGGTGGATGATCAGTAATTGTAGTTTGAGTTTTGGAGTGTGTGTCCTCCAGCTGTGGTCACATGACCGGGACGTCCTGAGTGTGGCAGTGTGGACGTTCGATCTGTTTGAAGGACTTAAATGATCTTCAAAGAGGAACTTCTAAATGTGAAGAACCTGCAGAAGGTCGATGGAGTTCCTTTACCGTGAGGTCAGTGTGTTCAGCAGGAGAGCTGTGTGAGCAGCTGGAGATTATTTCGCATTAGTATAGCATTAGCATAGCATTAGAATAGTGTTAATGCAGTGAGTGTGTTCCTGCTCCTGATTGGCTGCATGCTCCACGAGCTGAGTGGCCCCGTCAGTACAGTATTTTCTTTACAGTGGTGGTGAATGGAAGCAGATATCTTCAACACAAACACAGTTGCGTGGCAAGCTCAGGCTGGACTGATGAGTCACTTCAGGTTCATGAGGTTTTATGGTGCTGTTTTTTTTTACAGCAGCTAAGATTCCTGACTTTTGTTTTTAATAAAAAGCAACAGATTATCAATTATAAAATATATTTCTCCTCATTTCCTCCTCAGTTTTTATTCTCCTACATTAAGTATTTTAACCACAATAATGTAACTACACACACACACACACACAAACATACGGCCTGAATTTAAAAAGACCTTCTCAGGAATCAGTGTTGGTTCAGAGTGAGTTTGGTGTGAAACTCCCCGAGTCAAAACTGTTCACAGTGAAGGTGAATGGAACTAGACGTCGGTCTCTAAAAGCTACTCACACAAAGTTATTTCATTAAATCTTTGTCTGCGCCACTTGATGCCTGAGACATTGTTCTACCTGAGTTGTGAGAAGCTTTTGGTCCTAAAACTGAAACTATTCATGGCGAAGGGATACAAGCAGGGTGTCGTGGGGCAAAATAGTCCCCAAAGAAGATAACTCTTTTTCAGTTTCATGGGTGGGAAATTTGCTTTGTATTTGTGTTGGAGACGTCTGTTTTCAGAACAGTGTTTCTCTTCAAACTCACTCTGAACCTCTCTGTTCACCTTAAACACTGAATTATAGAGGGATTTTAAAAAGGAGTGCCCCTTTAACTCAGTCACACCAAAGGACATTTATGCTGATTCTTTAATGTTCTAAAATGGACGTTACATTATTAATGGTGTAAACACTGTAGTGGGAGTTAGTACTACTGTAGTGAATTTTTGTGTGTGTGTGTGTGTGTGTGTGTGTGACATTCACAAGGTTAGCTCCACATCTCTAAATACACTTTATCTGCTTTAGAAGAACAAGAGGGTCAATATTTACTCATAAGGACACGTTACAGTGTGTAACTGGAAAGATTACATTGTTCCAAATCCTCTAAATGGTCTGTGAGTTTAAAAGGTTCTTGTGCAGAGAACACACACACACACACAGACGCACGCCCACAGTTTGTCTTAATCACGCTGCATAAAGCGTTGTGGTCAGAGCAGTGAGAGGACTGTAGATCACCATCACTGACCGCTAAAATTCATTGCAAACAGGAACACAGTATGAGTGAGGTAGGACTTTAATCCTGACTTTAATACTGAAATTCAGAGTAATCTTGAGTGTAAATTCATTCTAATCCTGAAAAAGACTTTAATCCTCAATTTAACACTGTGTGTAATAAGTTTAATCCTGAGTTTAAAATGACACTGATCCTGAGTTTAA
Organism: Bryconaethiops microstoma; assembly: GCA_037577275.1. Classification (NCBI taxonomy): domain Eukaryota; kingdom Metazoa; phylum Chordata; class Actinopteri; order Characiformes; family Alestidae; genus Bryconaethiops; species Bryconaethiops microstoma. The sequence goes on from JBBJLS010115977.1 coordinate 15,108, forward strand.
TACTATGTGTAATTGGGTTCATTCTGAATTTAAACTGAGTTTAATCTGAGTCTAATCCCAAATTTAATTTGAATCTAAATATGAGTCCAAGTTTAATCCTGAGTAACATAAAACAACACTGTAAAACTGACCCTCTGACCGAAGATGAAGGGCTAAAATAAACAGGTGTGTGTTTCAAGGTTATTATGGGATGGGATGGGTTATGTCTGAATAAGGCCATATCTTTCTCCGCTAAGGTAATTGGGATGACCTTTACTGAGTCTAGTGATGACAAATGGTTTCATTTTAGATTGGGGGATGGGGGATAGTTTTGGGGGGTGATACTGAGGGAGACTGCTGAAAATTTGGTCAGTGGGTGCAGGGGTGGGTATGGGGTGATGATGTTCTGTCGACCTTGGAGGTGATCGACAAAAGGGGGGTTGGGGTTGCGCCCTACTGGCACCCAATCAGCATCCCTGCACAAAAACACCCCGCCGCTAACAAAAACCCTGACCCCTTCCTGCCCAAAATGTAAACGTTATGAACTACCAGAGCTTCTAGGTTTAAGATGCATTTTATTTTATTCTGGCGCCCCCTGGTAAGAATTCAATGTCACTGCTTCACAAAAATTTTATTTTTGGAACGAGCTTTTCCTATTTCTTGCCTGTTTGGGAAACAAAAATAGGAGCTCAGGGAGGAAAATAAAAATACATGAAACATGTAAGATTTGGGACCTTTCAGATTAGTCAAGTAAATAATCAATAAATAAGAAAGTAAATATCTGTGTAAGTAACGTCAGTGTTAGTTATTTTGTTATAATAATGTTCTGTAATTGTGTCTATCTATTTTTTAAATTAACTATTGTCTTCTATTCTTCTTGTTGTGCTGAGCATGCTAATTTAATCCCTTGGGATATATAAAGTTCATTTTTATCTTATCTTAAAGAGATCTGAAGTGTTTTTCTGTTTCTCTCTAGCCCGTGTCCCTGGCAGGTCAGGGGGCTCAGAGGGAGGAAGAGGAGGATGATGGAGACCTGAATAAAACTCTGAGCGTTCAGACATTCCAGAACATCCTCAGCCCCAATCCCAGGATGCCAGGCGAACGAAACCGGTCCTACAGCGAGGAGGACTTTGAATGTGAGCTCACACACCCACATACACACACTAAAGTGACTAAAGTGAGTGAGTTTAGGTATGTGTGAAGGATATCAGGGCTCGATGTTTTGGTGAAAGCACATGTTCAGAGGGAGATGCTGCTGGTTTAGTGTGATATAACACCACACCAATGACATTCAGTCATATTTAATGCACATTTATGTAAAAGCCTGATATACATATCAAGAAATATTTTTAAGACAGAAGGAAATATTTTACCTACTTTTCTTACTCTTCATCATAACATTCACAGCTCACTTTGTTTTAGGCCTGCTCTGAGTGCTAACAGCGCCCCTGTGTGGAGAATTTTCAGACAACTAAAAACAGCTTGCTGCATGTTCCCTCTACTGCTCAGTTTTTAAAGTTATTATTGAACTGATTCATTAAGAGTGTAAATTTTCATAATTGAGACAGTCCTACATTAATGTTAGTCATTAAGATTTATCATAATCTTTTTTTCTCCATTCCTCAGTTCATCGCCAATCATCCCGTCATGTCCGCCACCCTCTGTCCAAACTCCACAGCGACGGAAAGAGGAAGAGGAGTGGAAAGAAGAAGAAGAATAAAGACCAGAAAACTAGAGAGGAGGATGAGGCTGAGGAAGAGGAGGAGGATGACGTAGATGAGGCCACAGAGTCTCACACAGCAAAGACTGACACTAAAGAGACTGTTCAGGTAGTAAACTGGTCCTTCATTTGGATCAGGGTTCAGGGCTTGTGAGTAGTTATTTACAAACTATAATATAATGTTTGTTTCTTTATTTGTGTATTTGTCCAGTTTTTTGTTTCCAGTGATGACCCTCAACTTTCCACTTTGGACAGCTCAGAAAGTTTCAGCTCTCCTCAGGTGGTCCAGCACTCAAGTACCAACACCGGGTGAGTTTGCAGATGCGCTACAATCACTCAGCTGGAGTTCTGGACAAAAATGTAATCTCCTCAAAACACAGAAAAGAACTGAATAATAAATGGGGTAGTGTTTGTGCATCTTAAGCAATAACTAGGTGGTTGCTAGGGTATTGTTAGCTGGTTTCTATGGTATAAACCTAATTGGTGTCCAAGTTTTCAAAAGTTTGTTTATTTAAATACCACTTTTGGTGAGCTTTGAGCTTGCTGCCCAAACTGCTTTAAACTCCTGCAGAGAGCTGCTGGGCTCGAGACACAAGTTCTTGCACATGGACAGAGGACGGGTTAAGGAAAGACATTCACTACTCCAAAAACACCCAGCAAATTAAGGGTGAACCTACAAGAGCTTATAGCAAGACTCAGTACAGTTCCCAAAGAGTTCAGCCCAAATCCATGAACAGAACTGAATCATGTGAGAGGATAAACCTCTGCCTCTTGACTCATGGGGCAAAACCAAAGTCACCCAAGAACAGTTTACTACTTTCGCACTGTCATTACTAGCCCAGAAAGGTAATGTTAATGCTGAATAGTTCCACTAGTCCTGCTGTAGCCGGGAGAAGAAGAATAACACACTGCAACCAGCACCTCTCTTGAACCGGTCTGAACCACTAAGGAAGCTTTATGAGAGCGGTGGGTTCAAATCGGCCAAGTAAAGTAAAGTGGCCCCTTACAGTCAGGCATGAACACAAGACAGCACAGCACAGTGTGAAATTCTTCCCCTTTATTTAAACCATTCACCATGTGAAGCAGTAGACAGCCAGCAACATGGCACCTGGGGAGCAGTGTGTGGGGATGGTACCTTGCTCAAGGGTACTTCAGTGGTGCCACCAGCGGTCCAGGGATTCAAACTCACGACCTTCTAATCACAGGGACGACTCCCTAACCACTAGGCCACCAACTGCAGATGACTGTAAACAGACAGAAAAAGCAGCAGGGACAGGGACAGGGATGGAGACGGGGTCAGTAATGAAGGTTTTCTACTGACTGGTACCAGCTCGGTTCAGTTCGGTTCGGTTCTACTCTGTTCAGTTTGGTTTCAGACCTACAGTTTTCCACTACAACTAAAGTATTGCCTTCATGTAACTGGTTGCTATAGCGACCAAACATAACATTCTA
>JBBJLS010116002.1:0-18257 GCA_037577275.1 Bryconaethiops microstoma
GGTGGTGCTGGAGGTAGGATTCGAACCCACGACCTCTTGGTCCAGAGGCAAGTATCCTACCACTAGGCCACCACCACTAGGATCACTGCTGGCCTGGAGCCAGTGACCCCATTCCTCCAGAGCCCACTTGATGTCCAACAGCTCGTGGTCCCCTACCCGGTATCGCTGTTGAGTGGGACTGCATTTTCTGGAGAAGAAACAGCATGGATGCAGTTTCTGGTATGGACCTCGTTGGGAGAATCCTATGCCCACATTGGAGGCATCACCTCCACAACGAATGGCTTGGTAGAGTCCGGATATAGCAAAATCGGTGGAGAAGTGAAAAGTTGACAAAGGTGATGAAATGCTTGAGTGGCTTTGGGGGTGAGATGAAATGATGTCTTAATGGGTTTAGTTAAGGCAGTAAGGGGTGCTGCAACTGAACTGAAGCCCCAGATGAAACGTCTATAAAAGTTTGCAAACCCCAGAAACAGCTGGAGCTGTTTAAGCGAAGCGGATAGAGGCCAGTTTCACACAGCATCCAGCTTCTAGGGATCCAAGGTCACACCCTGAGGGTATATAACAAATCCCAGGAATGTGGTGGAATGCTGGTGGAAGGTGCAATTTTCCAACTTGCAGAACAGTTGGTGGGCCAGCAACCTCTTTAGCACTGCCCGGACATGTTGGGTGTGTTCCTCTTCTGTCTTCAAGTAGATTAAGATGTCATCCAAAAACGTGAAGACCCAGCGATCCAACATGTCCCAAAGTACGTCATTAATAAACTGTTGAAAGGCTGCCGGACTGTTACACAAGCCAAATGGCATAACCAGCATTTCATAATGAACGGTGGAAGTGATGAAGGTCGTCTTCCACTCATCGATCTCCCTGATGTGAACGAGATTGTAAGCGCTCCTCAGGTCCAGTTTGGTAAAGATGGAAGCACCAGAGAGGGCGTCCAGGGCGGTGTTGGTCAATGGGAGTGGGTGACGGTTCTTCACGGTGATTTTATTCAATCCCCGGTAGTCGACGAAAAATGGTGACCTTGACCTGTGTGGCTGAGCTGGATGTGAGCTTGAATAATAAATTGGGAAATTGTTGGCCTCAAGGAGGCATGGATGTTAATACCAGATGAGAACCTCCCCTTAGTTGATGGGTACCATTCGCGGAGCCACTGGATTCGCCGGCGGCAGGGTACGAGGAGCGGCCTTGGGACGAGAGCTCATGCGCTGATCAATGCACATAATGAGTTTAATTATTCCCTATAGAGTGTCCGGGAGTTGCACCACTCAGTCTGAACGGCTAGTGTGTGAAACTCCACGGTGTATTTACTTACCGAATGGTCCCCCTGCCGCAGATGGGATAGACAAGAGGCGACCTCCACCTCGCTGTCAGGATGCTGAAATGCAGCCTTGAGTTGGTTAGTGAATGTTGGATAACAGTAGCAAGCGTCCGTATCCACTCTCAAGACTGCCGCTGCGCACTCTGCTGCCTGCCCCATGAGAAGAGAGACGAGAAGCGCAATGCAGCTCCGATCTGAGGGGTAACGCTCCAGCTGGAACTTGAATAACAGAGACAGGTTGGTTAGAAAAACATCGCACTTCCCGTCAATCCCATTCCATTTTTAGGAAGTGACATTTTAGTTATAACACGTGCCAATGAAGAAGTGGTAGGTGAAGGAGTTGGGATGGACGGCTGGGGCGCAGGCTCCACGACCGAAGGTTGAACACGAGCCTGTTGCAAGAGCGTGACCTGTTGTTTAAGACCAGTCACTTCCTGCTTCAGACGCTCAAGCTCTTCCCCCTGATGATTCACCAGATCCACCAGCGCGAACCAGTCCTCTGGGCTCACTACTATGGGCTCAGTCATTCTGTCACAATGACTGGTGCATGTGACAAAGCTGGCCCATAGGGGTTCAGTTCTGACATTAAGAAATGTAACTGAACTGGCGTACAAAAGATTAACTGAATCAATGGTTTTAATAGCATATGATAGGTGAGGGGTGAAAATATTCAGTTGGCTGTAATTCAGTGCAATATTGATTAATAATATCCATCTCAATAAAACTGACCACTGAAAGATACTCTTCATGAAAACCATATCTGGTAGGATTTCTTCCAGCATCAAAATTTGAATCGCATGAATTTAAAAAAATCACATTATTAATTTCACTAGGAACATAAACTATTGACATGTTGACAGTGGTTATTAATTGATGGGGTACCATTTTTACCATAGTAAAGCAATGACAAAAGGCAAGAAAAAGTGGCAATGAAAAAAATGACTAGAAAAGTAAAAATGACAAAGGTTATAAAAATGCTGTTTTATAAAAATGTATAAAATTGTACACTTGTTTACAAACATTTGTCAGAGAGGCTTTTTTTTTTGCATTACAGTCAGTCAAGTACACTCAACTAGTCGTATTCTGCCTCTTTGGTAATGCCCTTTTAATCTTTCCATCTGTTGTGACCTAAATCAAAGTATTTCAAAACACTTTAACTGGTAAAATGATTTTAGGTTGCAATATTAAATGTAGCAATTGGTTATTACAAATATTCTTCCCCTGTCAACTTACCTTGGCAATACATTCTTCTATGACTTCTGATAAGATATTTCAACTATTAAACAAAAGTGTTGTTAAATACTCAATCAGGTTTCAGTCATGCTGCTGTTATCAAAGAAGACCAACCCAACTTGCAATGCATAGAGAAATAAAAAGGTAAGCCATCAGGATGTCCCCAAAGACCATTACTTTAAACAGTCATCTACTGAAAAGTTATATTTGCCAGTGGTTCTCAAACTGGTCTTCAAGATTGTCCATGTTTTGCTTTCATCTAAGTTGCAGTGGGTAAGGATAGAGAAAAAATGTGAAATATGTGGGGGCGCCCTGTGGACATACTTGAGAACCATTATGTAACAATAATCTACTGAAACATTCTTTAGGCCAGAGGTTTTCAAATTGTAACTGTTGCACAAATATGCAAACTTGGGAGTACCTGAGGGTATGATTCGAGAACCACAGCTCAAGGGAATTGTGATTCTTCTATGATAGAACTCAAACATTATGGCACCTTCATTTTTGAGAGTAACTGCATATTCTTTAAGAATGGAAAACTAAACAGAACTATAACGCTCAGGAACTGAGAACTGAGTAGAAACGAGTTTCAGCTACATCCGACCCCTATTAAACCATACTCTTTTGTGGATGGAGGGCAAACAGCTCCTCAGATTGACTCTTATCAGCAGTTCCGTCGTGGGAGTGACGAAGTTGAGAGCATCATCTCTGACCTTCATTCAGACTACAGTCTCCTGCCCTTAACCTTTGTGCAGTAAATGCTAGCGGTGGAGGAAGTGTTGGGTCAGAGTGCCTGTGATAAGGTCAGTTAGACATTCAGTTTACCTGATGAAAAGGCCATGGGCAAACCACTATCTCCCAGCAGTCTGTGGTCTTCTGTGTGTCTCATTTAGACTACTGCAATGAGGATGCGTGGGTATGACTATAACAGCAGATTAAAAATTTTAATATTACCGCACATGAACACACGATGGCAGTAGAAGCTCGCTTTAAAGGCATGAGTTCCCGCGCTGCAGATCTGAATAAACGAAACACCAGATACACCTATGTTCAGTTTTGAAACACCAGATACGCCTGTGTTCAGTTTTGATATGGGTAGTTCTGAGGTCAAGACTCAATTCCATTTTTCGAGTTAAAATGTCACGAATCACAGTGAAAACTATTGAGTTTATTTCTAATTTGTAAGAGTCGTGAAGTGAAATTTCTCAATGCATATTCTTCTCTGTACTTGTGCTCTCATCCACCTATGAAACGTCCACAGTCACGGTCCCAGTACGGTTCCGATTCAAAATTCACATCTTGCAAAGTACAAAAAAGTGTCTTCGGTATTACACATTGTGTAATTTCGTGTATTACATGTTATTTTATTGCAAATATCAGTTAGGGGAAAAGCCTTTAATCTAGACACTCCAGCCAGGCTGAGCTGCGGTTCCAAGTGGACTGTCTGATTTCAACCCCCCCCCCCCTTTAATCTAGACACTCCAGCCAGGCTGAGCTGCGGTTCCAAGTGGACTGTCTGATTTCACCACCCCCCCCGTACTTCCCGTCTGGAATTAGTCTTTTTTCTTCTCTATTGTCTTAATCTTTATTCTTCTTGTTGCACTGAGCATGCTCATTCCCTCAGGATAAATAAAGTTCTAGCATATCTTAAAACCCCCAAAATCTAATTGTGCAATGTTTTTAAAGAAAATACATGTTATATCTTAAATATTGATACATTAAAATTATAAAGTAAAATGACTATACTTCGTTTTCTGGAATACAACACGTTTAAAAAAAAACAGAAAGCCCACTGGGTTTTTAAAAGCTGCTTGTTCTGATGAACAGATACATGTTATTTTCCTAGTCTGATATGACTAGTGCCATGGCATGAGAATGAGACTCATTGCTTGAAGCTCAATGCAAAACATTTCACAGTGATATTTCTGAGCCATGCTAGCTCTATATTATCCATGCCTGCTGAATTCCAAACTGCATCATTAATACTAATGAGCAGTGGGTAGCACACACTGATGAGCTCATTCAAATGGATGTTGTCCAGAGCTGGTAGACCCAAGAGCTCCATTTATTGCCTGATGTCTGGCTGAAGCATTGCTTTCTGAAGAGCTAAAGCTATGGGGATGATTAGATGCTAAAGGATGCTAAAGGTTTTGTGTATTTCTCTGACCTCCAACACCATACCCAAATGCATGTCCAATTTGTCCTTAGAAAATATAAAACAGATACACGGGGGTTGTACCTATTTGTGTACTTTACTTTCTAGAATATCCAGAATCTTTAGAATTTCAAGCAAGGAAAGAAGAGCATCCACAAGGTGACCTTGTCCTTTGAGCTGAGTCAGTACTGTTGATAAGACGGAGAGTGACAGGATGACATTGTATAGGGCTAACCGGGTGAAAAGGAGTCAATCTTGCAGTGAAATGGGAAGAGGGCAGTTGTTTTTACTCATGAAGTTCACAAACAATAAAAGCCTGACGGTATTTAAGAGATTATAGACATCTCACACATCAGTGAGCAAATCCCTTTCACCCCATCTCTCCCTTTTCCTCGATTTTCTGCTCCTTGGAGTCGGGTTCACATGACATCTCACCACTGGGCTCACTGGAGCGAATCGCCAGGATAGAGCAATGTTCCTCACATCAGTGAGTTCTGCTGCAACACACACACACACCCCTCTTGTTGATATTGTTAGATTTGTAAGAACATTGCATTGACTTTGTCTCTGTAAAAACTACGCTCACCACTCAACCTAACCCTAACCTTAATCTCAGTATCCAAAAGGCAATATCCCTGTTCTTTTTCCTTGAATTTGTGGTGAAAACAGCATGTGTCCTTGTGTGGTCTAGCAAAATGTCCCTACCTCTACAGATGTTCCAATATTCTTATCATTTTTTGGTCTTTACAAAGGCCAAGGTAACCTATGGAGGTACATGCTATACCTATTGAGTATACTACAAATACATCATTAAAGAGGCCATGCCGGTCATGTTTGGTGTGGGTAAGGAGGATGCAACTGCGGGAAACTTCAGAAACAAAGGGTATAATAGAAATACAAGGTGTTTAATAGAGTGAGCTCAGCGAGCTACCAACAGAAAGAGTCCAGAAAGAGTCCACAAACTGGTGCTTTAGCAGAATCACAGATGTCCTTTCACTCTCTGCTGGGCAGGGGATAAGGGTGATGCTCAGCCAGGCTGCGAAGATGTCGAAGCCGCTGAGTCGGTCCTGCTGCATTTAGGTACTCCTTACTGGAGCCCAGTAGACAGAAGCTCTGCTTTTTGCGCCAGGCACAAAGGTGATCACAGCCAGCGGACAGGGCAGCTCAGCCAGTCACGTCTGTGGAAACAGAGGAAAAACAGAGAGAGAGGGGGAACAATCACTGTCCACTGCAATAGACTTGGGAAGCCCTCAGCCTCGTCCTGAGCTCCACTCGCTTGGACCGTGGTCTGACTATCATGTGAGGCTCACTGGAGAGAGTAAGGGTAAGGTGATGGTGACAGCACACCAAGCTTCTGGATCGGCTGGCTTTTCTATACAGAAACACAAGGGGGCTCGACACACAAAGAATTGCACATTTTTCACACTTTGTGCTGTGCTGTGGTTTGTTCACGCATGACCATAAGGGGCCACTGTACTGTATTTAACCCTAACTATGTAATTAAACAATGTTTTTGTTACCATGCCTAATATGTGTAAATAACCTCTGTTCTAATTGGCTGCCCTATATTATACCTTGTTCAAAAATATCAACACTTCACTTTTCCACATGGGCTCTTCAAAAAATATTTAAGACTGAATGGGATTGAGTGTGAGATTGAGTGGCTGCTTGAGAAACGTGTGCAGATAAGCATCTGAAATCAATTTTTTTGTTCCTCTCTTGGGTTGACATGCCAGAACAGCACTGTACAAGATTGCACTTAGAAGGATGACCTAGTTCATTTAATAATGCACAGACCCTGAATGAACAACATGTTTGACTTAAATACAAATTGTGCTTAAAAATTTATTTTTTCTGTGCTTGTTCATTAATGATTTGGTTATTATATGAATAACAGATACATAACTATAACTGGCAGTCAGATCATTGTACCAAGTATGCAGGTGTATATTTTTTGGGGGGGCTATTGTTCAGGACAGATGCACTGTAAATGCTTTCTGCTACAAATGTGGACTGGATGTGGGTAGCTGTCTGGTACAGCATGACCCAAGCTTTTGAAATATATTGTGATAATAGGCCACCAGAGAATTCTTCTTTTTTGCCTAGAATGCTGTTGAACACAAGGAACAATTACAATACATGTGTGTCTTCCACAAATCTTGAGTTTTTAAAAAATGTTTCGCTGACCATTGTCATGTCAGGGGTGCTCGGGAAGTGAGGCGAGGCGCAGTTGCAGGATTCCCTTTTGATGGGTTTTTATTATGAAACACAGACTCCAATGTACAAAACACAAAAAGGCACAAGGGCCTAAAACAAACTATACTTAACACAGATGACACAGGAGGAACGGGAAGAGTGAGGGTTCGTGAGGGTATGTGATAGATGGTTATGGGTGAAAGACACAGACTACAAAACCCTTGAAACTTAAATACATAACAGATGAGGACAGAAACCAATCATCTATGACAATCACTCAAACTAAACACAAGACAACTGACCAAGCGTGAGACTAGACAAAAACACACATTTTCTAAAATAAAAGTCTGTATTACAAAACTAATAAAATAGCGGCCTCTGCCGGCTGCTGGCCGAGACATAACAACTATGTGTTGTAGCCTTTTGAAACAGCCCCCTTTGTGGTGTATACTACAGCGCCTACACTTTAACTCTTTTGAAAACACATTATTTGTGATAAAAGAATTGATATGACCAAATGTTACATGATGGAATCTTATTTTACTTATTCTCTAAGATTATTAAGATTAAGATTATTATTTCATACTGTCTCTGTAACAGTTGTTTATAGGTTAACTTATTTTTCTTTTTTTTTAAATGAAAAGACTAGTAAACTAATATAAATAAGAAAAATGCAGGACTGCTTTGCTTTTTGTTGGAATATGGCAACAGCATATAAAATATAAAATTGTAGTCCTCAGTACATAAGGTGGGTGTAAACCAATACACTGCCACTTAGCAGTGGCCACTTTCTTTATTTAGGATTGAAAAAACAAACTATTTTTGAGTGTTCAGCTTCAGCTTGTTGTTTCTATATGGAAACATTTTTTTATTTATGAAAAGTACATTTTAATCATTTTAATAATTGAGACACACACTTTAAGAGCATCTTAAAACCTAGACCTCAACATGTGAGACACATTGCAGGAAAAGGATGTAACACCATGTAGTAAAGGGTTAAAAATTGTTGGAATCACAAAAATTGTTGTAAAAAATTGTTTGTGATTTTGTTAATCTGATAACAAAATCAATAAGTTTAAATCTTTACAAATACTTTTATCATCAAAGACGTCCTTAGTCCTTCGTCTCTGTCTGATGGGGGAAAGACACATCCAGGCACACTCTTTTCAGAGAAGCCTTTATCTTCCATGGCCAGCCTGTGGAGAGAGACAGAGATAAATATAGGTAGGTAGGAGGCAATACGTATGAGAAGAGAATATCACCATATACCTGGAGAGAGAGAGAGAGGGGGAGAGAGAAAGAGGCAGACACATGCTCCCAAGGTTACAGCGTTAAGTTCTTCTTTGCAGCTTAGAACATCAAAATCTCTTTGCATGTCCTTTCACTAACACTGGATTTAATTGCAAGCAAAAATGTGTTGGAAAGCACTACAGGTAAATAAAAGAACGTTTTTCACGTATGCTCTACCAGTGACCTTGAGGACCAGAGTTTCAAAGATTCAGTATCATGAACGTGTGATGTAAAGAGAATGTGGAGATGCCTACTCACAAATGTTAACATACATATTATTAATTTACTGTCAGGTATGTATGGCAATATCTGTTACATTAGGTTCCACCATGCCGCCATGTTTGATGTGCGTGCATGATGGTGAGGGACACCTGATCTCCACTCAGGCAGATAGCCAGTTGATTGTGGACTCAGTGGAGGTAAGCGATGAACTGGCCTGGGAGGCATTGGCTCTGCAGCGCAAGTGACATGGCCTCTTCATCAGTGTTTTTGTGTCTCAGTGCTTCAGCACAGTTGAAAATTAATTGACTTGGTTTACTGGGCCCCAGGTGCTGCCTCTGCACAGCTCCCTCATCCATTGCTCTGGAATTTTTCTTCAGATGCCATTTCTCTGAGAAACTGTATCAATTTGGTGCCCCCCTCTTTTTTTAAGAAATGACTCAATATTGTTTAAATGATAAAATGCTGCTATACATTGCGCTGTCCATCTACTGTAACATCAGTAGACATAACATTCATCTGGATTTCACTCTAAACCTGAGCTATTACTTTTAGACATCCATCAGTCCCAGGCCAGGGGCATGTCAAGCTCCTGCCTATTTGGCTACTCTAAATATATTCTCATAGCTATAGATGGGTTTAGCCCCATTGCTGATAGGATTTAGATGACCGCTTGAATACAATTGTGATAAATGCAAAGAAAAAAGATCCTGTTCTCTGTTATATGTTTACTGGCTCTGTTTAATAACAATGTTACTAACTACATCTGGCTAGCTAAATTTGCAAGTGAAATAGTATTTTTGCACTGCTGAGTCCATTTACAAATCCTAAAATGACATTTTGCACAAAGAATTGCAACAGGAAAAATAGTTCATTATATAAAATTATACATGGTTAAGAATGTCAAAATGGCATCGCAGTGTCAATATCAAAACCCTTTAGGGCGGTTTCCCAAACAGGGTTTAAATTAGACCAAGAATACGCCTTAGTCTAGAATTGTTAAGCAGGTTTTAATAAATAGCTTTCTAAAACACAGACTAATTGGAGATTACTAACACCTGGACTATGGAGTCTTGAAATGAAGCAATCAAGATCAATGAATGACTAGTGGAATTCTATTCTTGAATGTACACATTCCTCCTCTTTATGTGCTAGGCATGGTGTTATTCAGTGTAAACTTTTACACAGAGTCTACTGGAGTCTAGATTAGCCCATGTATATCCGAATATTGACCCTGTGTGTGATAGATGTTGAAAAAACCATGGCACACTGATCCATATGTTTTGGTCATGTCCATCTCTGCACACATATTGGACCTCTGTATTCGCTATGCTCTCGGATGTTTTGCAAATAACCCTCGAGCCGTGTCCTCTTACAGCTCTATTTGAAGTTCTACCAGACTGTATTCAACTGTCCAAATTCAAATTCAGATTTTGTAGCCTTTCTTTGTTTAGTTGCTTGTCGTCCTATTCTGATTCATTGGAAGAAATCACACCCACCTTCTCATACACAGTGTATAGCGGATGTGTTGATGTTTTGTAAGTTGGAAAAGATACATTACTCTGTCAAAGGGTGTTTGTCACACTTCTGGCAGTCCTTTTTCATCATATTGAATCCCTCACTTTAGAACCCTCAGAGTCTCCCTTGTATGCAGAATACTTGGGTCATGTGTAGAGTTATACTACTATGTTTAACCTGTAAAGAAAGAACAATGTCTTGTTCATTAATGTAATGCCTGTGTTTTTTGTTAACTTGTGTATTTATTTATTTATTTATTGCTGGTTTTGTTTTCTTTTCCACCAGTTTGTTAAATATGCAAGAAAAATCCTTAAATAAACCGTGGGGGAAAAAAAGGAAAAAAAAAGATAAATTAAAAACCACCTGTGCTAGTCTGAATTAGCTGAACTGAAGTTACCCATTAAACATGAACTGGAAAAAAGCCTAAAATTGTATGGAACTGGAGAACAAATCCAACTGAATCAATGGCAGCATAAAAGAGACACCGATCCAGAAACTTTATTGTGTCACATCTGGTCTGCGTCGCATGATTGGTTGTCTGTGTGTGTGCGTGGGTTTAAAGCCCAGCCGATCCAGAGGATCGGTGCGTGGTCACTCAGCTTTTACATCCAGCTCTGACTTGGGTTTGTAACTTTGTACGTATTTTTAACTAATGCCTGTGTCTACTGAGAAGTTTCCAGGACTCGTGCGTAGAAAAGAAGCTCCAGCCTGTGAACACCTAGTCTCCAAGTGGCAGTTGGAGGGCTTCCCCTCAGAAGCCGATCAACGTGAGGCTGGACTCTTTACTGCAAACCTGCTTATTGTTTGAGTGACTGGATACCTTCTCTGTGTCTTCCTCTCCCTTGTCTTACAGGTTTAACAGTGGTAATCCACCAGACTGTGCAGCTCCACTTGAATGGAGTAGTGATACTAGCCTTGAGTGTACGTGGGCCTCACAAGCCTGACCTGACATACTGAGCATCTTTAAAAATCTTTTAAAGACAATAGTTTCCAGATACCCCATCAATGAAGATAAATTCATCTGTAATGAGTTCAGTGCAAATGAACAAACATCTACAACAGGCATGTCCAAAGTCCGGCCCACGGGCCTTATAATGTGTTATTTAGGGCTTACTCTGTCAGAATAAATAAAAAATAAAACTTTAAAATTGTAATTCCTCCAGTGGCAGCACCGTTCTAATGCTATCTGGCTCTGCATCTGTGCCACAAACCCTTCTCCACTCATTTCTACCATAGCCACAGCAAAGAATTAGTGTCAGCAAGCTATCTGTTCCCTGAAACTGAGTGGTTTGAATCTGAAATTGAAAGGTTTCAATGGTAACATCTGTCATTATTAACAGTGAAAACCTAAAGCACACTAATGAACTTGGACTTGTGGCACTTATTTAATTAATCTCTTGATTAAAATTTGGTTACAACTGTTGATGTTCTGTACCTGTAGATGTGACACAAACTATTGCTTTCTGAAAGATCTTGTAAAAGACAACGGCAAAATTCACTTGTTTTAAACTTGATAATGATAGACCACTGTGCATTACTTATAACTCCTGTTTAAAATGTTCATGAGGCAAAGATATTTATCAAACTCATGGAAATTTAAGGTATTCTACACAGTTTGTTCAAAGTTATCTGACTCTCCAGATAAGAAAGTAAGGTAGAATTGTGTTTTTAGAGTTGTTCACGTCTACCTGAGTGGCTTATATTTGGTTACATGGCCATTTAAAAAATATAGGTAATTGTGACAATGAAAATTGTTTTATAACTGTGTGTGTTTTTATCTAACTTTTCTGGTTTAAAAAATGTCAGAAGGAACTATTAGTCCCTGGGCATCTTCACTTTATCAAATGCCCTCTTTGCAAAATGTTTGGACACCCCTGATCTACAAGGACAATTAAACAACTTCAGGTAAGAATTGTCAGATTTATTTAATCTTGTTAGCTGCTTAATCTTTACTATTCTACGATATCAATCAGTTGACATTACACTATTTATTTCATACAGGTTTTGTGAAAGAATATAAAAATAAATCTAAAAAAATGTAGCAGAAGCCAGAAGAGGGAGATTTAAGCAGCCTTTGGAGAATACACCAGTTGACAACCATCTAGACAGTTCAGATGAGGGATCACACACACCTACACTGAGTATATTAGTGCATTGAGTTTTGCCTTTTTTTTCTCCTCTTTCAAATGGCTGTTTCTATGCCATCTGATTGAACCATTTCTCGTTTAATGTGCATTCTTATGATCATATGAACTGTTCTTGTTTCTAGGAGAAAGTGAAATGGACAGAACTGAAGGGCTGCAAGGTAGTTTACCCTCCACATCCTTGGAAGCTATGGTGTCTGCCAGTACTGGTCACCAGAACAAAAGAGTCTCAATCCATGAAAAACTGGCTATTGAATTTCATGAACACAAGTTAAAGTATCTAAAAGAGGAACATGAAATGAAAATCAAGATACTCCAAGTAGAACTAGATATGAAGATGAAGGAGAGAGAAATGCAACTGTCTGAATATTATACCAGTCATAAATAAAATATTTATTAAATCAAGTTGAATGTTTGAGTGTTTTTAATCTACTCGACAAAATATACAGTTATTTTTAGAATCCACTAATTCACTCTTACATGTGAAAATGTATCTGATACCAGAAAAAGAATGAAAAGTTAGTCCAAAATTGGCACAGTGCAAAAGCATCTCTGTATGCAAGTCCTTGTTTGTGGTTAGTTGTATTTGGAAGTACATCTCGATTGTCATCCTCTTGTATTGGAGGATCTGGGTATCCTTGCTGTTTCAGGTAGTTGTGAAGAACAGCTGTTCTCTATTCACAAATGGCCTTGCATACTCTGTGAACAATTTAACACACTGTTGGTTCACTGACCCCACATAAACCCTCAGTTTCTCTGTGAAAGGTGCCACATGCCAAAAAACAAAGTAATAAGCACCTGCAGACTAACTGGTAAAGGTTGTCCTCTTTGGGTAACAGATGAAAGACTGGGTTCCAAAAGAGAAATGATCTCCACAGCATTTACTTTATACATTTGAAAACAAGCATGAAAACTAATTTAATCAAAAAATTGCAATGGGTCACTTCTGTCAGCAAGAAATTGTCAAGTTGGTGGTATTCATTGATCTTCATTGACATACTCTACGTAATCCATGTGTCTTCGTCAGCAAACGACATTAATTTGAAGTTAACCCTGCCTGCTGGGAGTTTAATTTATACCTGAAAATAATCCTGGACTAGCTCTAATCTTCCTTCAGAAAATAAAATTAGTTTAGTCTGGACTTGGCTTAGTCTAAGACTATTTTATATCATGACTGAGAAAGCAGATTTCTATTAGTCTGCATTAAACATCTGTTTAAATCTAGGACTAGCCATAAATTCTGTCTGGGAAACTGCACGTTTAAGTTTTGATTTAGGCTTAATCTAGATCTTCCTGTGGTGTGGATCTAAAATATGGACAGAGTTAAAATATAAACTGTAGATATCTCAATTAAAGACACCAAAGCAAGAGGGTATGCAACAGCAGTATGGCAGTTTAACTAAGGGCATGATATTTATCTTTCGTTACTCGGGGGGATTGCATTTCATTGCATCCTCCATCAAACAGAGCCCCACTTCTACACCCTTATTTTAGGCAATGTATCACAAATTCATCTCTGCATCTTGTGATTTACCTGAAGTCTAAATTCAGCATGTCTATTATGTGAGCAATCAATAAGACCCTGAATAGGTACACAATGTAAATGCCAAGGCAGTGAAGTGCAATTTCACAACAGACCCATCAGTGTGAGGAAACAAAACAGATGCCCATTAGGATCCTCATTAATATAGAAGAGATACCATGCCCCCTGAGCTATCCTAGTATACCATCATCACAGGGATACTGGCACCATGGTGAGGGATTTGGTAAAATTCCATTCAGGAACAGCCAGGTGACAGTCTGTTGCTCTTTACAGTGCAGGATAAGTGCATTTTTTTGGTTCAGCTAATCAGGGCTTGAATTCAAACCAGTCGGTGGGGATGTGGGGGCAGCATGTGGTGTTCACATGACATATACATATGGTATTCTGCGTACTGATCTGTATATTTGAGTGTAATCACAGAGTCTCAAATATATCATAATACACAAACAATACACAATAAAAGAGCCTCCCTCCTCACTGACCTATTCTACCCCAGCTGGCTGCCTTCTAGTGTGAGGAGTCTGATAATCGAGAGAAATTGAGCATTAATAGAGCCAGGACATTATGTGAAGAAACTCCAGGAAGAAGAGAACTTGGTCAAGGGTAAAATTAAAGAAAACAAATTGACTGGCAGCTCTCTAATGTCTCTGGGATTCCTTGTTGTACTGGCCCTTTTTTGATGTTGTACCCTGTTACAGCCTATAAGTAACTGGACAGTGTAACAGTTTTTGCTGTTGACCAATGACCATGATGTGCTAATTCTCAGCTTTAATTTGAGGGATACGACAACATCAAGTGAACTGTGTAGGTGTTATACTCCCACAATTTATAAAGACGCAGTAGTTAATAGTTAAAATTGTCTTCCTAGTCATGTCAAAATTTAAATGAATTAACATTTTAACGTGTTAAATCATTGTCAATTTTTTTTACGTCATAATGCATTTGCAGTAGGGGACAAGGGATTGCCCTGGCTCGTGCACAAGCCTGACAGAAGTTTAAAAGAAGAGAAGAGTTTGTATTATAAATAGAAGAGCATGCTAGCATCCACAAAACGCTGGTAAGTTTCAAGTATAGAAAAGCAAGTTACACCAGTCCCAGATCACTCCAGTGGATCTATCCAAATGTCTCAAAGTGCAATAGATGACATCTGAAGAATTAAATGAAACAATTTGAATCTCCCTTGCCCTGTCTGCAGCCCATTTAGGTACTGAAGGCAAGATTGAGATCCCCCAAAACAAAGAACAGGGATTGCTAAAGAGTGCATTGGATGCTTTAAAAGAGAATTGCCAGAAAATTTAGGTTGTAATTAAATACAAAACAGTGAAACAAAAAGCTAATAGCTACACATGACAGTGATTTTAAGATTATGTTCATTTGTTGAAATGAGGACCATTGAAATGAGGACCATTGCCTGAAAAAGAACAGTACAGTACCCAGCATAAAGATAAATACTGTTTAAGATGATGTTATACTTTTACCTCATAAAAAAGTACTAAAAAGTACCTCTTAAGAGTTAGGTTTTTGAACCTAGTTATAGAACATAATTGTAGTCAATTCTTGTTGTATTTCTTTATATAATACACGTTGTCTTGACTTTTTTGAAAGATGCATATATATATACACACACACACACACACACAATATATATACACACACACACATATATACACACATACACATACATATATATGTGTGTGTGTATATATATATTTCCCGGGACAAATGAATGCAGAATTGGACCTTAAGATGATTACTGCAAATTTGACAGTACATTTATATTTATATTGTTTGTACCTTGAATAAAAACAAATTACATGTATAGGACCTTTTAAGACGATGTAATCATAATCTTAGTTCAGCTCAAACATGCCAGAGTGCAGGCCTGAAAAACAAAATGTCGTAATTTTCCTTATGACTTACGTGATATTGTTTTCCTTACATGAACCTTTTACATAGAGTCTGGGCAGAGTCTGAATGGCTGAGGGTAAATGTAAACTAACTTGTCGATAATTTTATTTTCGAATGACTGGACCAGTTTGGTGTCCTGGGCATGGTCCTTGTAGTATGTATGCTTTAATTTTTTTCACTAGGGAGTCCTCTTCCCATTAGCCAGTCATATGGCAATTTAGAGAGGGTTTTATGAGGCCATTTGGAATGCTGGACATTGAAATCTTCTCAAATTAAAGTTAAAAGCACGTATTATTAGAGCAGTCACAGAGACAGACCAGGACTTAGTGGTCTTGACATCTTGTCATTTGTTATTTTATAGGCCTACTGTCATGCTCACTCTCTAAATAGATGGTGGAGGAATACCCTACTTAAGTTAATTAAAGCTGCTTCAACATAAATGTGTCACGTCTCCCCTCCTTCTCCAAGCACAGATAACAGGAGCACTCTCAGACTTCCATTCTCTCTTTATTATTTCAAAAACTCAAAACAAAAGGCATGATGGCCAGAAGAAGCTTTACAACTAAAGGAGAACGGAAAACACTCAACTTAGAGTTAGAATGATGGTGGACCGACAATTCAGGTCGGTCCCTAAAGAACTTAAATACAAAACCCCAGCCATCACCAACCAATCCCCAAACACAAACATTTAACTAAACACACGTGTCACAAATAACGAAAACCCATCACCCTTCATAATAAAAGTCCAAAACAAAAACACCAACCTCAACAAGGATGGCCTCTAGAAACCGCAGACAGGGCATGACAGTGCTTCCCCCACCGGGGGCGGAGGTACCCCTGCGCTCCACACGGCCAGAGCAGCCCGGGTGGGTCCCATGGGGTGCTCTCCTTTGTGGGAGTGGTTACCTCAACTATCCTTGTGTGTGGAACCCCTATGGGGAGTCCCTCCATGTCCTCGTGTGTGGAGCCCCCTACGAGGAGCCCCTCTGTGTCCTTGTGGACGGAACCCCCATACTGGGAGTCCCTCCTTGTCCTCGTGGGCGGAGCCCCCTACGGGGAGTTCCTCTGTGTCCTCATGGACCGAACCCCTTACGGGGAGTCCCTCTGGGGCGGAGACTCCTACCAGGAGCTCCTCACTGTTATTGTGGGCAGAGCCCACTATGGGGAGCCGCTCTGTTGCCTTCCGGGGCCAAGCTCCCTCTGGGATCGAATGCCCTCCAGGGGGCTAATCCATGGCTCCCAAGTCCGAGTCCCCTCCGGGGAGCTCCTCCAGAGCCTTGCAAGATCCCTGTACCCCCTCACAAAAGATTCAGAGGAAGACCCCCAGCCTCATCCCCCTCCAAGGGCATGCCTCTAGCATGCCAGAAGGGCTCGCTCCCTTCCAAGGTGTTGGAAGAGTGAGCTGCGGCTTTACTGCTGCGATGAAGGGCCCTGCTGGTGGGGTTGAAGGTCCTGCTATGGGCATTAGCGACCCTGCTACGAAGGTTAGCAGCCCCACTACGAAGGTTAGTGGCCCTGCTACGAAGTTTAGCAGGCTGCAGCTTCTGCTCCACTAACGACTGGGGCTGCAGTTTCTGCTCCACTAACGACTGGGGCTGCAGCTTCTGCTATACCATCGACTGGGGCTGCAGCTTTTTCTCCACTAATGACTGGGGCTGCAGCTTTTGCTCCACTAATGACTACGGCTGCAGCTTCTGCTCCACTAACGACTGGGGCTGCAGCTTCTGCTCCACTAACGACTGCGGCTGCAGCTTCTGCTCCACTAACGACTGCGGCTGCAGCTTCTTCTCCACTAACGACTGGGGCTGCAGCTTCTGCTCCACTAACGACTGGGGCTGCAGCTTCTGCTCTAATTACATGGGGCTGCAGCTTCTGCTCTAATGACTGGGGCTATAATTTCCAAGCTACAAACTGGAGCTATACTTTCCGAGCTACAAACTGGGGCTATAGTTTCTACAGTACTAAGTGGGGCTGCAGCTGTATAAAACAAATCTAAAATTAGAACTTCTGGTACTGGGGCTGCAGCTGCACAAAACGAAGCCAGGGCTCCCGCTTCTGGAATCGGGGCTGCAGTTTCTGGAGCTGGTGCTGCAGTGACACGAACACTCACAGGACCTGGAGCTGCACAAACACTCCCTGGAGCTGGTGCTGCATGTACACTTACTGGAGCTGGAGTTTGCGGCCAAAGCCAGGGAGCAGGCGTGGGGAGCTGGAGCTGGAGCTGGCACTGGACATGTGAGCCGTGGTACTGGCACTCGACGTGTGAGCTGTGGTGCTGGCACTGGACGCGTGAGCCGTGGCGCTGGCACTGGACACTTGAGCCCCCTTGGAGCAACCTCAATGCTCGGGTGTGTTACTTCGTGGCTCTCTAGTTTAGCGGCTTGGCTCTCTAGCTGGGCGGGTGGGCTCTCTCGCTCGTTAGCTGGGCTCTTTCACTCGGCGGCTTGGCTCTCTCGCTCGGCTGCTTGACTCTCAACCCACAGCCATTTTGTAGCTCCGCAAGGAGCGGTGAGACAGGCTGTGTGGCCTCGTGGAGCTGCTGTGGCCTCGCGGAGCTGCTGTTGGTGAGCTTGTCCAACTGGCTCTGCTGCTCCTCCAACACCTGCTCCAGGGTCCTCGGAGCCAGCGGGGGGACTGGAAGAGCACTCATAGCACTCAGATAACAGGAGCACTCTCAGACTTCCATTCTCTCTTTATTATTTCAAAAACTCAAAACAAAAGGCATGATGGCCA
>JBBJLS010116013.1:0-18255 GCA_037577275.1 Bryconaethiops microstoma
AGCTGCAAGTAAAACTGGGCTTCCATGAGGAAAGAGGTCTAGAAATAGTTACGTGAACACTTTGCCATACACAAAACAAACATTTACTGTGTTATCACACACACACACACACACACACGTACGTACGTATGTGTGTCCGTAGAGGAAATGGCCAGGGCCTGTTAACTTGTTTTGCTGTTCTGTTTTTCTTTGAACATGTGGCTTTGTCTGTGTAGAAGGCTTTTGTTTTTGTTTTGTTTTGTTTTTTTGATAGGGTGATTAGTAAGGGTGTAACTGTTCTTATACTTTTTTGGACTCATGGAATCCATGTATGTATGGACTGCAAGTGTGTTTTATTTTCTTATCTAGGTCAGGAAGACTACGACAGACTTCGGCCTCTAAGTTACCCCCAAACTGACGTTTTCCTTGTGTGCTTCTCTGTTGTTTCGCCTTCCTCTTTTGAGAATGTCAGAGAAAAGGTCAGTCAGTGTGTGATGTGGGAAAGAGATGTTTTATGTTTGTTTTTTATTCCTGAACTTAAATGTACCAACTGATATTTTAGAACTAATTTAAGTGAGTGGTTTTTACATCCAGTCCGTGGTACCCACTGCCTTGCACAGTTTCAATGATGCCCTACCCCAGTTTGTCAGATAATTTCAGGCTCTTCATGAGCTGGAAATGAAAATCGTTGTTCTAAGTTGCCTTCATATATGATTTGACATGGCCTGGGTATTTCTATTCAGAATTCATGTGTTTAATGTGAGCATTTGATTTCTGGTTCGATTTTGTCAGCAGCCAGTTGTGTACTTGAACAGTTTTTCAGTTTCACAGTTACCAAGATTTTATTGTTTATACACTAAGATATACTCTGTCAGCTTATGTTTTTAAAAAAGTGTCTTTCTGTAGTTAAAGGTCAGCCCGTAGTATGTAAGTAGTTGGATGGCCTACTTCATTTGATTTACATGAAAGCTGTTGTTGTTGATGTGATATTTCTGTGCAGTACCCTGGGGGAAGGACACTGGGGTGGTAATGACAAAATAATGTTTTCAGATTGGAGACTGACTTAATGAATGTAAACTCCTCCCTGAATTAATGTTATTTACAATACCCAATTTTTGTAGTGTTTCTGACTTACATTTTCCAAGTATATAATCCTTAAACATTTTCATGATGCTGTACCTGATTTTAGTCATCTTTTTGTTCATTCAATCTTTTGGTATCTCTCTGTCTTGTTTTATCCATTACCTTTTTTTAACTCACTTTTAACTTCTATCTCTCGTTCCCAATATCTCATTGTCTCACGAATACTGAGTTCTGCCTCCCTTTCTTTTCAGTGGGTACCAGAGATCTCTCACCATTGTCCTAGGACTCCGTTCCTGTTGGTGGGTACTCAGGTCGACTTGAGAGATGACAGTAATACAGTAGAAAAGCTCGCCAAGAACAAACAACGTCCATTGTCACCAGAGAGTGGAGACAAACTGGCGAGGGACCTTAGAGCCGTCAAATACGTTGAATGCTCCGCCCTCACACAGGTACTGCTCTGGTTTGTCCCTTAAAATATAACATTTTAAATAATCTTGCATTCCACAAAAAGGTCTGATGCAGTCTGGGCACTATCTTTCTTCAAAACGAATGTTTCAGAAAAAATGTTGAGTTTAGTTATGTCAATTGTGCTTGATGCACAATTTTTTTTATTATTATTTTTTTAAACCACTTCCAATACTTCATTATTTAAAAACAACATAGTGTAGTGTAGCATAATTGCTTGTCTTGTACACAATATTGTAGTGTTTCTTGTGGATCAAGAGGTTTGATGTGATTAGTGGCTGAGAGATATTTTGTTACGTGTCTGTGGGTGTGGGTGTTGAATAGGGAAGGGTTTGTGTGATGTGCCAAGGATAATGTTCATATGTTGATACACACAACACAATTATAATGTATGGTGAAGATATTAAACCCAATTGAAAGTCATCATAATTTTTTAGATTACATTTTTCTATTTAATTTTTAATGTGAACTTAGATGCTGTAAGAATAGATTTCTGAAGTCAAAATAAAACTTTATTTGTGCAGAGATTTAACTAAAGAAATCTCTAATATAGGGTTTGCTTAATGCTTGGTAGAGAGCCCTTTTGCTACAAAAAGAGGCATAATTCTTTTGGGATTAGTATGTACCACTTTTGCTTATTTTTCAGGAATGGTCCTCTATGCTGGTGTGAAGGCGCCCCTGGACGACAGTTTTCAAATAGTGCCACAGATTTTCAGTAGGATTAAGATCAGGGCTTTGACTTGGTCATTCGAAAAACATTCGCCGTTCTGTGTTTGAGCCTTTCCAAAGCTCTTGGCTTTATATTTAGGGTCATTGTCATGTTAAAGGGTAAATCTTCTCCCGAGTTGTAGGTTTATAGCAGACTGGAACAAGTTCCCTTGCAATATTGGGCATTATTTCTGTACATCCATTTTCCCTTCAACTCGGACAGTCCCTGAAGATGAAAAGCATCTCAACAGCATGATGCTGCCACCACCATATTTCCCCTTAGGTATGGTGTTTCTTGAGACATGGGCAGTGTTAGTATTACACCTCATGAAATAGTACCTAATTTTGTTTATTGATGATCAAATAAATGTCATCTTTCTGTCATTTGTGATTATTTTTGTAATTTCTGCAAACCTGGATCTTCCAAAGCACATGGGTTTGAATACTTATACAAACAGCTTATTTCTTTTTTTTTATTTGATCTTTTAAATGTTGATAGACACATTACCTATTGACTTTCAGGGGGGAGCGAAATACTTTTGCAAGCCACTGTTCATGCTTAAATGGAGGATTCTGTGATGTTACTGGATAATCACAGTCTTGTTGTCCATCAGACTATGTTGACATTGCCCTCTACTCTGAGCTCTGCCTTTACGAAGCATTGGTTTAGAAATTTCCAGTCAGTTCGTAACTACCCTCTCAGTCTATGAGAGTGACCTTGTTACGAAGTCACTCTCACTGTGATTGCTTTCATCTGCATCTCTGATCCAATCAGAAAAGAGAACGTAATTTTATCATAACCAGACAGCATAGTGGGAGCTTGAGGAACCAGAGTAGATCTTCAAACTTCTTTGACTAAAATGCAGTGACCAAATACTTCATTCAGCACAGAGAAGAACTTTGAACCAGCACCTGAGAACAACATAATCAAACTTTGAATATATGGTAGTTCTGTTTGAAATGGAGTTTGTAAGTGATTGCAAATGACTGATATATTTCTCTTAACTGTGATGTGCATCATTCAGGACAGTATTCAGTACTTGTTGAGCACTACCTTGACACTGAAGCAACTTGCACTGAAATCAGGTTTTACCAGTTTGTGTAAAATATTTTTAGAAAAGATGCATTAAAAACCGTGGACACTGATGCCATCTTACTGCAGAAAATCACACAACATACTTGTGCATAGTTCTTTTTATAGTAACTGTGTGGTGATCTCTCCTCGTTTATTTCATGATAGCACATTTCTAATCCATCTTTATTTTCTGCCTACAGAGAGGTTTAAAAAATGTGTTTGATGAGGCGATTCTAGCTGCCCTGGAGCCTCCTGAGACCAAACCCAAGAAGCGCTGCATTCTGCTATAGAGGCGAGAATGAAAAGAAAGAAAACCAAGGAATTTGGGAACAAGTTAATTGGAGGGAGAGAAATTCGAGGCATTCAGTCAATGCCTTACATGTAACTGAATTAAAAGAGTGGTTTGTGTGATGATGTGCTATACATCTCTCTTTCCAAGTAAAGACCAGTCTCTATGTATAAGATATGTATACAGAAAGCATTCAGTGCCTTAAAAATGGACTTGAAGAGATGTCTGGCAGTCTTTTAGTGATCTTTATGTTTGCCATGTCTAACTCAAGCCTCAACTTCTAGAATAATTTTTTTTTTCCAATGTGCACAGCTCCAACTTTAACTCAGTTTAGCCTTTACAGTTTAAAGAAGAAAAATGGTCTGTTCCTTCTTTTGTGTTTGCATTGACAAAACTGGAACTCCAAGAGTTTTTCTTACCTCCTTCCTGCCCTCTGCAGGCCTTAGAACGAACTGAATTTTTATTATTTCTTTTATTTTCTGTTTTTATTTTTAAGGATTTTGGCATATTATTAATGAGTATTGTATGATCTTTTCTTTATTTTATTTTGGGGGGTGGGTGTGCAGAAATTAAGAGTTGGACATTTTTATATTTCTGTTTTTAATAATGATTTTTTCCCCCCTGCAGTTGGTGGTTTGTTTTTTTTTTTCTTCTTCTTCTTCATAAATGTAACTGCATTCTCATGATCATTAAATTAGCTGGTTTCTACATTGGTAGTAATGAAAATGAAAGCAATAATAATGTGGAATTGATGCAGCAGAAGAATTATAAGAATGCCTACTAAAAAGATCTCTGGGTATATTTTAAAAGTTTTATTTGGACCAAATTTTATTTTGTGCTAGTGTTCTCTATCCTAATATATCAGTATATCCACACCTACAGATCCTCTAGTTTTGAATAAAAAGAAATGTATATCACTTGCTTAGGATCACTTAGGATACATGTATATGTCTGTAAAACCCCACAAAACAAGGCTTTTGAAAATAAAACTCAGAGAACACAAAGGAAATCTAAAAATAGGATATGTTTGTATATAAGCAAAAGTCTGGGAAAGGCTGAAAAACCACAGGTCATGCTTTTAAACTTGTGTTTTGAATGAATGCTAGTCTCAGGCCAACCCAAGTTCTACATGGAGCAATTAATAAAAATTGTTTTACCTTAAAGATGATGGAAACTTTAAAGGCTTATTCAAAAACTGTGGTCTGTAATAACAGTGTAAAGTTAAGCATGGCCCATACCACTATTTATCTTGCCAGTATTGCTTGTGGTTTATGTGCTAATGGTCAACTCCATTGAAGTTTTTACTTTTTGACACAGCTCAGAGGTATGACTTGTGCCTAATTTCATACTGAAGTGAATGCTCCTCTCCCCCTACTGTGCTGCTTTGGGTTTGGCACTGCAGGTGTTTTGTGTAGTGGCTAACAAATTTATTTTTAAATGTGTTAAAAAATCAGGATAAATGGAGCAATAGAAATGATCCAAAGTGACATTGAAAATTGGGAACACTGTAAAATTACTTTTTCAGAGCTATACATTTTTTAAAGCAATTGTACACTATGTGGACAAAAGTATTGGGACACCCAACAGGGACTTTAATGACATTGCATTAAAATACTTAGATTTTAAAAGAGCCTTCCTCAAACTGGGTCCACAAAGTTGGAAGCATGGTGGTGTCCAAAATATATTGGTGTGCTGAAGCATTAAGATTGTTCTTCAATGGAAGTAAGCCCAAACCCTGAAAAACATATAGTGTATATAGCTACCCTCTGTATACATTCAGCATTATATATTAACAACACAACAATTTGATGAAAGTGCAGTCTTCCAAATATCTATGAATTTCTGATTTTCGTATTTGGTACGTGTGGCTTTTACTTTAATAACAGCATGCAAGTTGAACAGTGGTGAAGTTGACTTCTTGAGCTTTAGTAGAGGGGATATTCATCTGACATCTCTTACAAATTCATTAATATAGACACTGTCCAAATGTGCTTACATTTTAATAGTCACCCTAGAAATTATGCAGAATCTTTAAGAATTTTATTGTTAAGTATGGCGTAGAAGTACAATAAAAAATTATTACTTGAATGCTATTCCACAGACTACAGGCTACTGATATGTAGGTGTCCTGGTGGTTAGGGGAGTTGCCCCTGCAATCAGAAGGCTGTGGGTTTGAAACCCAGGACTGCCTGTGGCCCCCTGAGGTACCAGCAAGGTACCATCCCCACACACTACTCCCCAGGTGCTATCGTAACAGCCCACTGCTTCACTCAGGTGAATGGGTTATATGCAGAGGATTCAAGTAATATCCTCCAGGATCAATATAGTATGTAAAAAAATACATGAAGTACTAAGTACATAAAACTAACTACATAAAACTATAATACAACATTCAGAATATACACTGGTCGGGCATAACATTTAAAGGGGACATATGCAAAACTTTTGCACCTTTTTGTATTTCCATTTGTGTCTCTACTGCTCGTATAAACACTCCAAGCGTGCAAAAAAAAAAAACATCATCCGTTTTCTGTGAATCAATTGAAAGATTTTGGTGTCAGGAATCATGTGCTTCTAGGAGCCGTTTGGACAGCCCCCATTGTGATGTCATAATGGAGAAATTTGCATAGAACCACCCCTCATCTGTTGAGCCCCCACCCACTAGATTAGTTGAAGATCCGCCATTTTTGTCTGCTAGTTTTACAAGCACGCATAAGACACCGAGCGCTGCAGCTACAGGCAAAGGCAAGTCAATCATGAAGTGTTGTGATCATCTTGCTCTGGGTCCGACTCAGGTCGAACATATAGGCCTGGATAGCGCCTCTGTTTCACGTGTGTTAAACGCGCAGCATTAGCATGGGATGGGTGGGGCGTGGCCAGCCACAGCTTATTTGCATAAAAGTGACAGAGCCCTTAAACGACTCATTTTGAAAGGGACTGAAACTGTCAAGAATAAAGCTGGTGAGATCTCTTTATGTGAGAGTGATCTTACGCAAAGAACTTTATTAACATGTTTTGTATAGCCCATAGACCTATCATAACTAAAGTGAGTTTTGCATAATATGTCCCCTTTAAACTACCTGCCTAATTCTGTGTAGATCTCCCTTGTGCCACTAAAACAGCTCTGACCTGTTGAGGCATGGACTTCATAAGACCTCTGAAGGTGTGGTGTGTTATCTCTCACGGATTTAGATTCTTTAAGATCTGTAAGCTGCAAAGTAGGGCCTCCGTGGATCGGACTAGTCTGTCTGGCACATCCCACAGATGCTTGATCAGATTGAGATCTGGGGAATTTGAGGATAAGTTAACACTTTTGAAGAAAACTATTCCTGAATCATGCAGGGTGCATTCTCCTGCTGAAAGAGGCCACTGTTATTAGGGAACACTGTTGAAATAAGTGGATGTACTTGGTCTACAACAATGTTCAGTTAGATGGTACGTGTCAAAGTAACATCCTCATGAATGCCAGGACCCCAGCAGAACATACTCAGAGCATCACACTGCCTCTGCTGGCTTGTCTTCTTCCTGAAGTGCATCGTGGTGCCATCTCATCCACAGGTAGGCGGCGCACACACCCGGCCATCCACATGATGTCAATAAAAAAAAGGTTCATCAGACTTGCCCACTTTCTCCATTGTTCCATGGTCCAGTTCTGATGGTCACTTGCCTAGTGTCTGTGCTTACGGTGGTGGACAGGCCAGCATGGGCGCTCCTACTCCTCTGTTGCCCAATATGCAACAATCTGTGATGCACTGTGTGTTCTAACACCTTTCTATCATTGCCAGAATTCAGCTTTTTCAGCAATTTGTGCTCCAGTAGTTCTCCTATGGTATTGGACCCAACAGGCATGAACATCAGTGGGTCTTGGGAACCTGTGACCCTATCTCCTGTTCACAGATTTCCCTTGGACCACTTAAGTAGGTATTGATCACTGCATACCAGGAACACCCCTCAAGACCTGCAGTTTTGGGGATGCTCTGACCCAGTCTTCTGGCCTTCAGTATTTGGCCCTTGTCAAGAGTCACTCAGACCTGCTACCAACACAACTGAACTGACTGTTAACTTTTCTTGCTTCCTAATATATCACCCTTTGCCAGGTGCCACTTTAACAAAATAATCAATGTTATTTATTTCACTTGTCAGTGGTTTTGTGCCTAATTGTACTTGTAATTGTGTAAGCAGTTGCACAGAAAAGGCAGATAGCCTCAGCTTTTTTTGTGACGTTTGGGCCTCGTCCACCACGCCCTCTCGTCCCCGTGCTAGGTTGCTAAGCACCGCCCTAACATAAACCCGAGGACGAGGGGGCGTGGCGAACGAGACCCAGACGTCACAGCTTTTTTCGTGGCAATATATAAATGTTCGTATATTTGTGATAAATTAGACAATAATATAATTTACTAATTTTGTAATATAAGTATTAACTTAAATTCAACTACATTTCCATATAAAAATAACTATAAATATTTTGGTACTGTCGAGAGAAACACAAAGAAAGCACGTCTTGGGACGGTGAAATACTGCTGTACTCAGAGGCGGGAGCTTTGAAAGAAGCCAATCCAAGAACCCTATTTATTTCTCCTTGCTACTGATTGGCTGCTGCCCTTCCACGCAGCAGTCCAGAATTTCCCCCGTGGAGCGTCTCGAGTGTTCTCGTGTTTTTCATTTTGTTCTTCTTAAAGCCCTGTATTTTTATTACTGTAAGTTAAATTAATTGATTACTGTATTTACCTGCTTATAGCAAAGAAAGCATGAATTACAGTTGCGTCTTTACAGGGGTAACATTGGTATTTTACATTCTAGCACTGTGAGAGTTCAGTGTAAACTGTACAGTACAGATACGGGTTTACCTTTACATTTTCTTTAAGGATAACGTATTAAACTGAGTTTAAAGTGAAAGTGTTTTTGGACAATATTTGGCGGCATATTTAGGGTTTACATTATAAAAATAGGCTTTTATTTTTTACCACATCACAACAACGCGGTTTTTCACTATACACGGGTGCTCTTGGAATGCAATATATATATATATATAGATAGATAGATAGATAGATAGATAGATAGATAGATAGATATAGATATATAAAACAATATAATTTACTTTGTTATATTACCTGAAAACACCCCAAGAAATGATCGCAGCACATAGTAAAAACCCCTTCAATTTGAAATGGGGTTTTCTTACACATATTACAGCCTTCTGCAATATCAGCTTTGCAAAGACCAGTATGGCGCTAATGATTAGTAGATGATAAAATGTGGAAAAGAGCATAGAAAAGTTTATTACTTTTTGTGCTAACCTCTCTCTTCTCTCCATCTTAGAAGCTTTCGTGGTGGCCCTTAAACTATCGTCCAAACGCACCTCTCCCTGCCTCCTCTCCTCCTCGTCCTCAGAATCAACAGCCTCAGAGAAGGAGTCTTCACTAACGGACATTTGCTCAAACCTACAGCCAAGACAAATAGAACTAAACCAAAGTAACTTTGAGGAAGATTAAAATCAGAGACTCTCTAGGACCTAGTTGTTTTGGAATGTATGACAGCTACATTTTTAAAAAAGCAAAAATAAAGACAATTGTATCTTGGTCAGACTTATTAGAACTAATTAGAACTGTTACAATTAAGAGAGATCAATGACTTCTGTAAACTGAATGAATCTATGTATGTGTATTAATGAAATTTGTTTTACTCATTTACTACACAGGTTTGTTGTATATAAAAATATATTTATCGCCTGCTTAATTCCCCATTAATATTATTATTATCATCATCATTTAGCAATACTAGCAGCTTACTTAGATTAAAGCAGTATGACAGCAGTGGGGGGGGCGTGGTATGGGTTGAGGAAATTTTAATGGGTCAAGCAAAAGCTAATGAGTTGTGGTTAGAAAGCAAGGTCACCAATAAGAGAGTCCAAATGAAGAATTAAGCATTGGGAAGAACGAGCCAAAGTTCATGGTTGACTAATCAAATATTAAAGCCGCTGCATATTCACCCAACAGAGATGGGTTTGAGTGTTTTTCTGCTCTCTGCTCCCTGACTGATGTCTTTCCTCTTCATGATGGATCTAAGGGAGCTGTCATCACCTGCAGACGACAAAAGCAAATATGTCATGTTCATGGGTAGAAGTGGGAAATAAGAAGTGGCGCTATACATTGTTGTTAATCATAATAATCATATTTATAGTAACAATAATAATAATCAAATGTATTAGAAGAAGCAGACAAATAGGATGACACAGAACAAGAGCAACAGCCACAAGAATCAAATTTACAATAATCTGATTTATACCAACTGTATACAGCCTGTAAAGAAAAACAGGATAACTGCATAAATAGTAACTGATTGCAAGAAGACCTATTATGTCATTACCTATTTTCAACCAATTGTTTGATTTCTCCTACTGAACCAATTTATTATATTTTGTGTTTATGGAAATGAAACATTCACAATAGGTTCAAAACAGAGGCTAGTATACCCCACAGCAACAAACAGCAGAACCACCTGTTGAAAGCCCTTTTCACATAGTAAGTCTGTGGACTTCTGTGCCTTTCTTTACCATGCACACAACCACACACAGAATGCACAGCATTTACATTCTCAGTGTGCCACAGACCACAGGACCATGGGACACGGGATTGCTCCAAACCCCAACACCAGCCAAAATATTCTAAGTGCAGGGCTTAACCAGCCAAAAAGCAAACCACAAAGAGCTATTTCCACCTCCTGTCTGCATTCCACCACTTAGAGTCGCCCCAGAATGTAGAGAGAGATTTCAAAGTAGTTCAGGGTATTTAGGTGATCAACTTTTTTTTTTTTCGCTTTTCTGTCTAACATATATTTAGAGGTACATAGGTAGAAGGATGAAAAAAAACATACTTACTATTGGACTGTTCCACTGGACTCTTTGTTTTATGCTCAGAGAAGTCATAAGCTTTTGAAGGAGAGCTATGCCAAGGTACTACAAAATGGCAACAAAGACAATAAAAAGAGACTATTAAGCCATGTTTAATTTCATGATATGGTATATGCTACAAACAGTAGCTACCTAGATCCTTCTAAAGACTTTTGAAATGTCTCATACATGCACAGCAATACCTCCATGTTGCAAGTCCATGTGTTCCTGGGGTTGAAGAGTGACCTCCTCTCTTGATCCAAATTGACCATCAGTTAACAGGCTCTGTTGCTCTTTTAGCAGCTTCTGCATCTGATCGATGTAATGATCCAGTCCAGGTTCGGGCTTGGCATATAAATGTGGCTGCAGTGCGTTTTCAAAAATCCGCAAGTGCCCATCCGTGTCCCGGATTCTCCCATCGCCAACCTCAATGCCTATGCTGCGAGTCCTGATAGGATCTGGTAAGCGGGAAGGCCCACAAGCAATGTTTCGTGTCCGGAGTCCCACCAAGTAGTTCTCATTAATGTTAGCCAATCCAACTCCAGTGTCACGAGTGGTCACTTTGGGGATGCTGATAGTGACTGCACCTGCCTTCACATATCCAGTAGTCCCTACAGCAACAAAGGGGCATCTTAACAGCTGCCCCTTTGTCACTAACTTTTCCGTCACCGACTGCAAGTGTACGTGTGGTTACGTGAGATGTGTTGGTATGTTTTTCCCGAGTAAGCAAGTTTTTTGTATTGGTGCTGGATTCAGACACATAGGCCTGTGAAGTACTGGTGCAGCGAGAAATGGTGGTAACTGTTGCATTAGTACACTGCGACATCGTTTGTGGGGTCACTATGACACCAAGGTCAATGCCTCTGACTGGGTCGGTAACCGTTCCCTTGGAAACAAGTGGTTTGACCACATTAATGTTCACATCTGCAGTGCAATCACCGCAGCCTATTGTTCGACTAGGCACCTTCTTCTTACTCAGGGTTTCCATCAACTCCAGGGTAACCATGCCAGTATCCCGAACACTCACATTTGTTCCAACACGCTGATGGCAAATTGACGGATACTCTTTTCCAACACATTGATCTCTCTTCTCCACCTTCATACGCACCTCCCACATGTCTATAGGTATATCTGAACCAGAGGCCACACCTCTTGTCTCTGGTCTGCACATCACTCCTACAGCAATAGGAGGTTGCACCGCCATTCCACCAACAGCAGCATGTACAAGCTGAGTATGGTTTCCAACCCCAATTGTTCGTGTCTGTGCTTTAGTCTGGACTTCAGTGCTTCGTGTCTCTGGTTGTGCACTAGAACTCTTGTCAGCACGGTTGTGGCATCCAGCTTCCCACAGTTCACTCTTCAGTCTGCACATTTCTGCCTTAAGCAAGGCCTCTTTAAGATCTGTCTCCAGCGTCTGCACCCGGTCACTCAAAACTTGTATAGTTTGTTGTTGCATCTCAAGCTCAAACTCAGTATCAGACGCCAAACCAAGCATAGCTTCAGTAACGCAGACTGCTGTTGATAGTGTCTCGAGTCTGGCTTGTACAGCAACATCCCTTGAGGACTTCATTGGAAACTTGCAGTCCACATCAGTTTTATTGTCATTACCCACAGACGCTGATTTTTGGCTTGAAGTTTTTGAGTTTGACATCTGTTGAGTTGCAAGACGAGCATCTTGGATCTTCTTCTCGAGACGATGCATTTCAGTGCTGAGTTGTTTAAACTCCTCTAGACCAGACAGGGCACCATGTTCCCAACTTTCCACTTCCTCAGAGAACTCCCTCTTGCCATCTTCATTCTTACCAGTTGTGGAACTGTGCTGCTGAAATTGACATGTACTACCTGTGCTATGTGCCCGCTTCCTAAATAGCCTCTGTAAATCTGGATCTAGGTTAGAGCCTTCACTTTGACTTTCCTGGTTTGTCACCAAAGCAATCAACTGCTTCTTTTCTTCTTGTAAGATGGAGATCTTTAGTTGTAGTGCTGGTATTGTCTTTACTTGTTCTTCCAGGTCTTTCAGCCTTTCCAGAGCCACTACCATCTGGTCCCTGACCAGTTGAAGATGCAATGGACTAACATTAGTCACTGGAGTGGCCCTACCAGAGCTCAAGGGACTGATTCTGTGAGAGCCACTCATTGAAGAACATTGCTTTACCTGCTTGGGAATTGATTGCTTAGACCCTGCCAGAGTCTGTTTCTGGTTAAGGGCATTCCAGCTGGTATATGGGGACAGAGTACCACTTGTGCTCAGGCCACCAAAGCTTGCAAGCCTACGCCGTGGGTATATTTCTGGGGGGGCAGCCTGGAATGTCATCTTCTCTTGCTCAAGACGTCTACAAGTCTCTACCAAGGTTTTCTCCACTAGAGAGTTTGGTTTAGAAGCTGTGTTTTGTTGTGTGACTGGGGGAGGCTTCCCATCTGAAGGTCTGTGACAAGTAGCTGAGGCTTGAGAACACTCAGGCATATCAGAAGTGGATTTATGTGAAGAATACCAGGGCGGAAGAGGGGGTCTTCTTCTGTTGACGGAAGAAGAGGCTGAGGAAGAAGTATTGATGGAGGGATTCCGAGCTTCATCACTGCTTACAGATGACAGTGATTCAGAGGAGGCCCACTGGGAGGGGTCAACCCTGCTCTTTGTTTCAGAGATTGGATTGGCCTTAGGCCGTCTGTTAAAACCCAGCCGCCGAATGATGTCACTTTGTTCAAGGTCACTCACGTATTTAACAAAGTCTTGCTCAAGTTGGTAGCCGTTTGGTGTGCTAAGGCAGAAGGGAGAACTGTGGCAGGTATTGTCACTGGTCTCAAGTGTGTCTATACAATGAAGAAGATGAAAAGATTTCAAATCAAAAGTGTTTGCATGAAAAGACAT
Source organism: Bryconaethiops microstoma (assembly GCA_037577275.1). Classification (NCBI taxonomy): domain Eukaryota; kingdom Metazoa; phylum Chordata; class Actinopteri; order Characiformes; family Alestidae; genus Bryconaethiops; species Bryconaethiops microstoma. The sequence continues at coordinate 13,358 of JBBJLS010116013.1, forward strand.
AACTTTTATTTTCTCTTGAATCTTGAATGAAAAGACATAACAGAGAAAAAAATGTGGAGTTGTCCAGTACTGTTAAATTAAGTTGTATTTTACCTTCAGGTGGACTAAATAATTTAACAGATTTTATTTTACAACTTCTAATGGCTTATGTGAGAATGGATAGTGGCTGTCAGTATTTATAAGCCCAGGTATTTTTGTAGTTTTTAAAATTAATTTTCATTTCAAGGTTTAATGAATGAAACCAATACCGAAGACAGGAAATGTGGAAATGAATGAAGGGTCTGAAACATCAATGCAACAGAAAGCAGAACATGAAACACACAAATACCAGACCAAACAGACAGAAATAAGATCCCAAAAAGAAAAAATTTAATGAAAAATGCTAAAACGCTTTGATTTATTATTGGTCTTTAGTTTGCTACAGCCTATACACCATATACTATACAGTTTTTTCATTTTGGATTTAACACCCAACTTTGCTAATGTACTGGATTCAATTAGACATTAGACTTTAAATATAGACACATTCTTTTAAATGCTCACCTGTTAGTTATTGGTCCACATTTCTTAGATTCCAACTTTGTTCAGTGGCGGCTCTGTGCCTCTCTGCTGCCTGCTTTCCTATTCCTTCTATTCTTCTACTCTCACTTCTCCTCCCTCATACTCCACTTTTCTCCTCCTCTAGCACACTATTCCACACCTCCTTTCTTTCTCAACATCCTCTCCTACTTCGCAACTACAACAGATTAAAAACGAACAAAGGATACCTCAGGGCTGCCTTTAAAAAAGCAGAATGGCAAAGCAAAACTGATTTCTGCCACATATACACTGCAGCCAAAAGACAATTAAACAGCGACAAATGGCCTTGTGTTCTGACACACTGGATACAATCATACATAGGATGCAATTGGAAACTGTCAAAAGATTATGTATAAAAGTGAGTTTTGGTATTTTATCTTGAATAAGAGGCAACTCTTCACCTGTTAAAAAACACCATACAAGTACATATATGAAATGCTCCATGCTCCACCTACCCCCTTTATTATTTATTTATATATTTATACATTTTCAACATATATATTCTGTTTAGGTAGTGGAAATGGAAGCAGTGGGTTTGTTTGTCTGTTTGTTCAGTGTTATATATCTAAAATCAAAATCCTGTACTGTTATTTTGTACCTGTTTGTAGAAGTTTGGCAATAAAAACATGAAACAAAAAAGTGAGTTTTGAGCTGTAATATTGATCTGAACAAAACCATTCCTTTTTAAAGTTAAAGTGCAGTAGATGGCATACATACACAGTCTGCCTATGTGTGTGTGTGCACTTGTGTATGTCTATGTATGCCATCTTATATATATTTATATAAAAAGCATAAATATTTTGCCAACCTGTTCCATTCATGTAAATGAAAGGTTCATGAGCCATGGTGGCTCCAACCAGGCAACTCCACCTTCACGTCTTCTCATAAAGCCGAGTGAACACTGAGTAAACAATATGAACACACAGTTAATCTCAGAAAAATCCATGTCTCTGCGTCATATAGATCGCATCATTTTATCATGCTGCAGTGCTGCCTCCTATTGGTTCTATGCAGAACTGGTGATTATGACAGCAGGCAGTAGTGCACTAGGAAAATCAGCTTATAGTGAGCCTAAAATAAGCTGCTATATAAATCAGCACTATTATTCCAGAGTTTGGAATCACGTGCAATATTTAAAGCAATTGTTATTTTATTGTATATACAATAATAACTTTACGAAATATTAAATATTACAAGACAAATAATATTTTTTTGATGTTTTAATATTTTAGGGAATCAGTGAATAAAGGGGTTATTCCTTTTTTTTCCATTTATTTTAGAAACATTCACAAGTATGTACATTCTTCCAAATACATTTAACATTTATTTGCTTTTATTTACAGCTTCCAAATTTCTAAAGTTGCACTGGACAAGCATATTAGAATAATATAATCTAATAGACCACAGTGCAGCAAAACCAATCAAAGTCTCTTTTTCAGCCGGAGACGTGACATTTCCTAAGGAGTAAAGCCTTCGTTAGTTCATGTTTAGTGAGAAAACTGCTGCAGCTCACTAATTGAGTTAAAATGTTCCTAATCCAATCGCCAAACTAATGTTTTACAAAAGTATGTGAAACAAAATATCAGTATTCATTACTGTTATCAAGCTAAACTAACATTTGATGATCTTAGTGTTTACTATCTCAGCTGAACCCTGTGATATTTAGTTCTGAGGTTATGTCTAGTCAGTGAGGGGGATGACTGTCTGTTGCCAGTCCCAGAACCATGGTTCCTCTAGCCTGAGGTCGTTTTTTGAGGGGAGGTTGTTAGTTTTATATTTATTCTGCTGCAATAACTTTGAGGGGTGGCACCACTCCTGCAATTGTCTACAGACTGGTTTTAATATTACTGAAAAAGTGTACAGAGACACATACAGACACACACAGAGGGTCATTAAACATTTATTTGTTCGAGATGTGGTCTCAACTAAGCCAACTAAGCCAACTAAGCATCACCTTGTTCAAAAACCACAGAGAAACACCATACATCATAAATTAAAAAGGAAAAAAGGCCCTTTTTGATCTTAGCTTGACTATTAAGGAATACTCCAGCATTTTTCAACCTAACTTCTATCTTTCAGGCTTCTGCTTCTGTAACAAATGGTCAGTTACCAATATTTTGATTCTTTGCGCTTAGAAAAGCATGGAAAACCTAGAGCCAGGTACTGAAGCTCACAGAGATAAGGCTGAAAACAAGAGCATTACTACAGAGGCGAGACTGATGTAAGTTCAGCTAGAAACGCAGTAAAAACAGGTGCGAGATGAAAGGAATGTGAAACAAAAGAAACATATTCTTACATTAGATTCCGTCTGAACCTGATGCTGCTTTTTTGCCTACAATTACAGGCTATAGTACAGTGAAGAAAATCTTCTACTTACTCCATAGATATAGCAGAGATGTGTCCAAGTTGTGCAGAGTAGCTAAGTCAAATGAAAAAAATGAAGATTCAGACAAATGTATAGACTAAATCCGGGCTTCAGGACGGCTGCTACTAGTGGTGACATCCGAGAAACTGCAGGCCAAGTCAACATGTTGAACTCTGTCATGATCCACAACCCATACGCAGCAAATTTCATTTACATTTACATTCACGGCATTTAGCAGATGCTTTTATCCAAAGCGACTTCCATTCCATTCACTAACTACAGGGGACAGTCTGCCTGGAGCAACTGGGGGTTAAGGGTTTTGCTCAGGAACCCAGTGGTGGTGCTGAAGGTAGGATTCGAACCCATGACCTCTTGAGCCAGAGGCAAGTATCCTACCCAGCAGAACAGTAACCTGTGCATTTTACACACACACACACACAGGTGCATATTGTACAAACAGTGAACAGGAAAAAAGGGAAAAGCGGTCTCTTATTTTTATCCATGGCTGTATATTCTTGAAAGGTCCCGTTGTAAAAAGATAATCAGTGTTATTCACTTTACCTGTCAATGCTTTTAAAGTTGTACCTGTTTGGACCCTAAATATATCTCTGAAATGTTCATTTACTCATTTTCTATAACCGCTTAATCATTACTAGGTTACCCGGAGCCTATCCCGGGGTCAACGGGTGCGAGGCAGAGACTCACCCTGGGAGGAGCACCAGGCCACCACAGGGTGCACACACACACACGCACGCACACACACTCACACAGGCACGCACACCATTCACTCATATACTCATGCCTACGGTCGATTTAGAATCCCCAATTCACCTGACGCACTTGTCTTTGGACTGTGGGAGCAACCAGAGACCTGTCTGGTCCGATAAGTGTATAATCTTGGTGGGTCTCTTAGATCTGCAGGACCAGGTCAGCTAGTGGGGAAAAGAGCTGAAACTGAACATGTTGAAATGGAGTTTATCCTCTATGCTCTCCAACCAACTGCACCAACTGTGGCTTTAAAAAGCTGCACTATTCTCCTCCATCTTCTTTTAGATCTTCTTCTATTGATTTTCTATGTCTTCTTTGATTTTTTTTCTATTAATTTATTTTATTCTTTTTTTCTATACCTGGAAAGCACAGCAAATTGCCTTTTGTGTATGATAATGTGCTACATAAATAAACCTGACTTTTCACTTAAAACATTACAGAAGCTATATGTTCGTAGGCATTGAGTCACTGGATAGCTATACGTTACCTTATGTGGTTTTAAACAGTAAACAGATCAATGTAAACTACTATTTACAGCTGGTAACAGAATAATACAACATCTGATATTGAATAAAGTCATCACATTTCATGGACTTTTCCACCAAAAGGAAAACCGGAGTGCAGACTTCTAAACGCCGCTTGTTGCGTTCAGTTTGAATTAAAAGGCATTGGGGAGCAGCTCAGGCTTTATGTTCTCTATACACAAGAAATGTTCAATGAATTTGACCTACTTTTCCCGATTTTGCCTGATCTATATTTTACATACTGGCTAAACTGATCAGCAGACATAACTAGCATGCTGATCTACATGGTTACTACATCAGATACATTCAAAAAATAAAGCTAAAGGCACTTTCATGTGAAGTTGTGAAGTTTAATAGGAGTATCTTTTTTAACATATTTTATTCATCTAAGATATTATGTCGTATTAGAAGAGGTTCCTTTCAGGGTTACAAGACATAAACACTTAAATAATCTCTTTACACACAAAAACAGGCCTCACCTTTCATGTGGTTCTGACCCACATTTGCTCATTCAACATGGACCTGCATTTGAGGAAGAGGGAGAGAGAGAGGAGGGGGAGCGAGAGAGAGAGTGAGGGAGAGGGAGGGAGAGAGAGAGGAGGGGGAGCGAGAGAGAGAGTGAGGGAGAGGGAGGGAGAGAGAGAGGGAGAGGGAGGGAGAGA
>JBBJLS010116031.1:0-18254 GCA_037577275.1 Bryconaethiops microstoma
TGAAGCTTGTTTAGGTTTTTGTTGGAGCAGCCTGACAAGAGGCTGTTACAATAATCAAGTCTGGAAGTAATAAAGGCGTGGACTAGTTTTTCTGCATCGTGGAGACATAATGCACTTCTTAGCTTAGCAATATTTCGTAGATGAAGGAAAGGTAACTTAGTAACGGTACTTACATGAACGTCGCATGAAAGATCAGGATCCATAGTGACACCTAGGTTCTTTACAATTATTGCTGGAGAGGCTGAGGGACCAGCGAGATCAAGCATTAGACATGACAGTTTGTTTCTAGCAGCTTTTGGACCTAAAAGTAGGACTTCAGTTTCATCTGCGTTGAGTAAGAGGAAGTTATGCGACATCCAGTCTTTTACACGGACAAGGTTTTCTAGTCTAGTAAAATAGCGTGGTCAATCGTGTCAAATGCCGCACTAAGGTCGAGCAGAACTAGGACAGTAAACATTTACTATGTTTACTAAGGCTGTTTCTGTGCTATGATGAGGCTGGAACCCCGATTGATATTTTTGTTGAAACTTTTTGTGTAGTAGTGAACGTAATTGTTGGGCCACGACTTTCTCTAAGATTTTGGATACAAATAGAAGGTAAGAGATTGGTCGATAGTTAGAGAACTCGCATGGATCAAGGTGTGTTTTTTTTTTTTTTTTGACAGCGGTTTAATAACTGCTAATTTAAAGGATTTCGGTAGATAACCAGTACTAAGTGAAGTGTTTAATACCAAAAGGAGAGGCCTGATGATTACTGGTAGGACCCCTTTAAGCAAGCTTGTAGGAATAGAGTCGAGCGAACAGATAGAGGATTTTGAGAAGAGAATAAATGCAGAAAGTTCTGTTTGTTGGACTGGGTTAAAAGATGTCAATTTCTCGACTACAGCTGGGATTTGAACAGTATCTGTCTGCTGAATCGGGTGGCAAATATGGTTGAGTCGAACTTCTAGATTTAATTTCTTGTTTAATTATTTCTAATTTATTATTGAAAAAGTCAATAAAATGCCACTAGAAAGGTTTGCAGGAACCTGTGGTTCTGCGCCTCCCTGGGTCTTAGTTAGTTTAGAAATAGTACTAAACAGAAACCTGAGGTTATTTTTATTAGATTCAATGTGAGATGATAGACAGGCAGAGCGTGCCGTGGTAAGTGCTTTGTTGTAGTCTCTATGGCTCTCCTTCCAGGCGGTTTGGAAGGATCCCAAATTAGTCAATCGCCATTTGCATTCTAGTCTGCGAGCATTTGCTTTAAAGCACGTGTTTGATAATTATATCAGGGAGCAGCTTTTTCTGTCTGACTTTTTTACGTCTTAGAGGTGCGACGTAGTCTAGTGTGGATCGAAGAGAGTTCTCGAAGCATTCAGTTAGGTTATCTAGGTCTGCTGGGCAAGATAGTGTGCCAGATGAGTTTGATATTTCTGGAAGAAATAAAAGGGTTGGTAATAGACAGCGAGTTAATGGCCACCTCCGTGATTCAGCAATAAAATGCGATGGGCTGAATGAAGACAGTCAGAAAAGGTGCCGGTTTGATACCCTGTTGTAAACAGAAATTTGTTTACTATTTTTGGCCATTAAACCAGTGTTTGGCTGTCTCCAAACACTGGTTGTATAGCAACCATGCAATCTCACACTGCACTTTCTCACAGAAATGCAGTCCAGTTATGAATGCAGTTTGTCCTTTTAAACATGCCATGCAGTGTTCTGTATGCTAATAGTGAATATTAGACATCTGTCTGTACAAACGGACTCACAATTAAGGGAATAGAGGAGTAAGTCCAGTTATATTAGTATGTTAGGTAATTAAGGCTTCTTCAACAACTGCCCAAAGGGTCAGAATAAGGGCATTTTTTGACAGTTTTGCAAATGCTTTGTTTTCCTTTGCTGTAGTTTTCCATTCCCTTTGAATAGTGTTCTTTTATACTTCACACGTGTTTTATGTTCCTTTAGTTTTGTGTTTCCTTGCAATAGTGATGTATTTTCTCACAATAGTTTTGTGTTCCACTGCAATATTTTGCATGAGTTATATAAGTTACTGCAATATTCTGCATTGCCTGTTGGCTATATTTGCAGTGCTTTTGCATTTCCATGCAATAGTTTTGCATTAACTCAAGATTCCCTCACCATTGTTTCGCGTTTTTTGAAATAGTTTTGCTTTGGCTCTCCATGGTTTACTTTACTTTTACATTCTCTTGCAATAGTATGGAAGAGAACACAACACTAACGCAAATGTCTTGCGTTAGTGTTGTGTTTCCTTAGACTAGTTTTGTGTTCCCTAATGATTTTGCAATCCTTTGCAATATTTTTGTGTTCTCTGATAAAACTTTTGCATTCTCTTGCACTAGTTTTTGCTACGTTATGATACTTTGGTTTCCTTTGCAAAACCTTTGCATTTCCTTACAAATGTTTTCCATTCCCTCACAAATTACTTTTGTGCTCTCCTGCAAAATGTTTGCACTCCCTAGTTTTAAAGTAAAATGGCCGCTTATAGTCACACCACAACACGGTACAGAGTTTGAACACTGTGAAATTCCTTCTCTGCGTTTAATCCATTCACCAAGTGAGGCAATGGGCAGCCAGCAACGCAGCACCCGGGGAGCAGTGTGGGACAGTACCTTGCTCAAGAGTACCTCAGTGGTGTCACTAGCAATAGTGGGATTCAAACCTATGACCTTCTGATCGCAGGAGCAACTCCCTAACCACCAGGCCACCCACTGTAACTTGCAGTAGTTTTGTGCTCCTTCAAACTGCTTTGCGTTTCTTTTACATTCTTATGCAATAGTTTTGCTTTTCCTCACAAACGTTTTCTTTTCCCTTATTAATGTTTTGCGTTTATTCGCAGAAATGTTGCGTTCCTTCATAGGCAGTTACACTGAGCCATTCAAGCAGTTTTATGCTGAATTCAGCAATTGTTTCAAACTCCTTGTATGTCTACACTACTTTCGAAATGAAGTTGCTTTACGTATGGATGTAATTCCAGGTATAAGCAGCTACAATTTGTTTTAACATGTTTAGCAACATGTTGCGCATGGTGTCAACACAGTAAGAGTTAACCTCAGTGAGTAAATGGTGGTATAAGCATTTTTCCACTTAACATTCCTTTAAAATCCAGTAACTATTCCTGTAAAACTCACAATTGTTTACACACCCTGAAGTCCTTAATCTAAGTGTGCAAATATACAAGAACAAAAATACAACCTCATCCTTCTAAAAAGTACATAAACCTCAGCAGAACTTTGTTTGTGCTTACTAATTGTATAGTTGTTGTATGTAAACCAGTATTAATCTTTGTGTTTAAGACTAAGAGACTAAGTAAAGCTATGTGAGCTGTTGTATACTCCAGTGTAACACACACCATCTAGCGAACTGTATCAGGATGTATTCCATGGAAAGCACATAATTTGCAAGCAAATGCAAAATATTTGCAAAACAATGCAAAGCTTTGTACATTACAGTTACTCCAGGATTCACAAACACAAGCAGACAAACACAAATTTGTGTATAAATTGTTTGTAAAGCTCTTTTAACATGATTTTTGCATCATGAACGTTTTAAAACACAATTTTAAAACTATTTAATTTCCACGTGTAAAGTGTGTGTAATTTCTGAAATACATTGGACATTTTGGACGTTCTTTGATGAAAACTGACTTTACTACATTAAAAAAATAATTATAAAATAATTATACAATTATTTAAATTATAAAAAATATGTTTATAAGGAGCTTTATTAGCCACTTGTATTTTTAGAGGAGTATAAAAATCTAAATTCTACATACATGAACCAGCTAACTGTGATTGACCAATTAGTTACGAAAGAGATTCACGAGATACTTTGGTAGGAATAAGATAAAAGAGACTGAAAGGGTATATAGCAATATTCTTACTTGTTTATTATCATGTTTTGGCTGCAAAACAAGATCAGATTTAGATTTTTTTCGCACATTCATTTCAGACAGGGATATGAAAATATGAGGTTTATAAATGGCAAGTCTAAGTATGCACAGAACATGGCACTCCTGCTACAATAGGAGACACTGACAAATGTAACAAATAATTAAATCTTAAATATTGTTAGTATATCAAATCTTTGTCATTATGAGGTTAAACCTATTAATTATACTTATTTAAAGTTTTTTTTACTTGTTCCAAAAAAATTTTGGCTAGAGAAACTACGTTGCATCATATGACGTTTGAACCTATACATCACAAGACTGGCTAGTGAAATGCTAGATTTTTGCATTGACGTTATTCACTGGGTGGCACTGCTCCACAAATGAGTTGTAATGAGTCCATTATAGGTCAATTTGCCATACAATTTTGTTTTCAGTGAAGAAAAACCTGTTGAATACTAATAAATACAAAGACTAATCTTTTTGGTTATTTCAGAAATCTTGAAACAAGCAAAATGATCTGCCAGATTAACACACTTTCACTAGATAAACTAACTTAAAACAAGTAAAAGTGTCTACAAGTATCTTATTTTTACAAGTTGTAATGGACTGTCACACTTGTTATGAAATTCATTAGGGCATTTAAAGCCAAATATATTGAATAATTAGTATAGTGTTGTATAATATAGGTGCTGCATAGGAAGTGTTATCTTTTGACCTTGCATGCTTTTTCTTTTTTCTCAGGAATGCAGCACTGGACGTAGAGCCTGTTTACACTTTCAGAGGACACAGGTGAGCGAAAGTGTTGGACTTTGGTTTGGGGTTGAGAAAGCATTAATATGTGAGAAATGTAAGTAATCTTTCAGTTCTCATGAAAGTAGTATTATAATTGTTTCTGTGTCTTTGTAAATAGTGGGGCAGTCCTCTCTCTATCCATGGGTGAAGAAGGGGAGGCCTGCTACAGTGGGGGTCTGGATGGAAGCGTGCATTGTTGGAAGATTCCAGATCTTAATGTGGATCCTTATGACAACTATGGCAAGTCTCCATATTATTTGTGTATCTGCAGCCCTGCTAAAGATCATAACATTGCTAACAGCTATAGTCAAAAATCTAATGAAAACTGGTTTGGTTGCAGACATAAAATATTCTAATATGATGCCTTTGTGCAACTTTAATAAGCTTATGAAACTATACAACACTTCTTTTATAATTTAGCATTTCAGTGCTCTGAATAATGAATGACAGACCAGATTCTGAGAAAACCAAGTTGAATTAAACTTCTAATGAAATTAATATTTTGAAGTGAATATCTTGTTAGTAATGTTTAAATCTGGAATCAGGAACAGTATATTTGGATTAAAACATTAGAATGTTAATGTTTAAATTTCCATTCTTTGTTATTGAGCTTAGATTTACTTATAAATTGTATAAATTATACTTAATTTAAGTTTAAAATATCAAAATATCAAGTTATGTGATGTTTATTGTTAATATGTGATGTTAGTTAACAGGGGATTTGAAACATTTAATTGGCAGTCCACACACTTTAAAGTTTCAAAAGTCTCTCATTTCAATACATTGCACATACTAGCCTTGCAGAGCCAGACATGATCTTCCTCTATTTCTCATATTTGTTTAAATGGTTTCCGATACTCGTGCAAAATGTAGGAGACTTAAGAATGTGAAGAAAACCCAAAACAAGGTTTTAAAAAATAATTTCATATCATCCATGTGAAACTTTAATAACCAGTTGTGCCACCATTAGCAACCACTCCCATGGATGTCACTTTTGCTCAGTCTCTTTAATGATTTAGATGTTTGTCCTGGTTCTTTTGGGATGTCCCAAGTAAGTCCTCACTGTGCTCTTTGAGGAATTTTTGATAGGTCACTTCCCATTTTTTGGGGAGATTTACCAGTGTTTCACATTCTCTGCATTTGATAATGGCTCTCACTGTGATTCACAGAGCCTTAAATTAACTTTATAACTCTTTCAAGACTGCTAAATGCGTTATTTCTCTTAAATGTATTATGTCTTTTGATTGTAGAGACCTTATAGCCTACTCCACATTACTGGAAAGATTCTACTGAAGTGATGTTTAGAATTAGCAGAGCTGACAGTAATAAAGTAATTAAGACTAGTGTCTGGTCTTATTAATTCTATTAATCAAATAAACTAATGTACTTTTTAAATTTTTTAATTTATAAAACCTAGACTACAAGATCTACTATTTCATTGGGATGGATAAAGCATAAACTTTTTTGCACATAAAACCAATATTTGGGTAAAACACCGTTTTATAGCAACCACACAATCACACTTCTCTTTTTCTTGCAGAAATGCATCTACGTCTTCCACACTGCATTTGTTAAAAATGACGGCGTTGTTATCATATATTGCTCTATTCACAGATCCAAATGTTCAGAGTAGTGTGTTGTTGGGCCATGAGGATTCAGTCTGGGATCTGGCATATTCATCCACTCTGAAACGGCTGGCCTCCTGCTCCGCAGATGGCACTGTGCGTATTTGGGACCCCCAGAGTTCAACACCTTGCTTATCTGTTTTCAACAAAGAGAAAGGTGAGTTTGTGCATGACTCAAAAGAGGGACCCATGTCTCTTGACAGCATTCTCTAAGGCCAGGAAGCACTGATGATATGCAAATAAACAAGTTGAAATGAAGCAGAAGCATCTGAGTGAATTCTAAGCTGGATTTAGAAAAAATACTAATAAATGCCACTTGTAATTTTAGAGCACACTGTGTATGTAATTCTAGTTTCAGGATAAACATGGTACATGGCGTAAACATGGTATATTTGCTGCCAGGCTCTCTAAACAAGAAGCTCTTTTTTTTCCCTAGAACATGGCACTCCCACCTCCATTGCTTTTGGGAATACTGACCTGTCCCAGGCGGTCGTGTCCTTTGATGGAGGTGATACTGTCCTCTACGACCTCAACACAGAGCAAAGCATCTTGGCTCTGGAGACCCAGACTAAGGACGGTGAGTAGCACCAACAGTATATCTGAATACAGTATACAATATTCAGGTTTCCAGAAGACAATATACAGAAAGCCACATGGACAGAACCTTGCAGACATTGTGTGTCTAAAGCCAGCTAAACTTTTTAAATGCTCTTATTCAAGACACTTGATAATATGAATGATATTCAATACGGTACCAAAAGTCAGATACTTCTTCATTTATTAAATTTCTGTTCAAAATGGCAATAATGTTTAGTGTCAGAAAACCGGCAAGAAGCATATATTTAGCAGAAAATAACACAAAAATCCCCCACAATATGAACTCTGTCATTACAGTCTTTACCTTTGTGCATGCTACAGCCACTTTGACTCCGTTCTTAAATTTGTTTGTCTTCCCAATTAAAAAAAAAAAAAAAAGTTCCCAAAAAATTCACTTATACTCATCAAAGAGGCACTAACATTCACACAAGCTATTACCCAAACTTCTAAAATGGCTAAAGGAGATATTTCTGAGGAGGGTAGACTCTTAAACAATTAGATCATTAATGACAAAAGTAACTTTTGTCATTAATGATCATTTATGGGAAAAAATTAATTCTATAGCATGGTACAGCTAATGGCCTGGTGGTTAGAGAGTTGCCCCTGTGATTGGAAGGTCATGGGCTTGAATCCCAGGAGGTGCCCTTGAGCAAGGTACAATCCCCACACACTGCTCACCGGGCATCCCCTGTTGATGGCAGCCCACTGCTTCACTTGGTGAATAGATTAAATGCAGACAAGAATTTCACACTGGTCACATTGTGTGCTATGGCCACTTTATGGAAAACTGTTTTCTTGTCAGTCCCCTTACTGGACTCTGTCTAATGTTCTCTGTTTTTTGAGCAGTTGTAAAATAATGGCTCACAGTTATTTCAATTTGTTTATACTGGCAAAAAGAATTGACTGTTAAATAAGAGATGATTCATTAACCAAAATGTCATTAAACTAAATCTGATATGCTGCTAATGAAATCTCACAAATCCGTGCAATGGCTGGAGGCGAAGAGGAGAAATCTGGAACCAAACCTGTGGTGTTCTGTCCTGCTCACAGAATATCAACTACTTTTTAGGAACAAGCAACCAAAAAAGGTGTTGCTACATTTGACTTATTTCTTGTTAGTTCGTTTCCCCCCCAGCTGAATGCAACAGGGCACTGCAAATGTCTGTGGCTGTGTGGTTAACACCAGTGCCCTGCATACAACAGGGTGGTGTTTGATTCCTCACGTAGGCAACCGCTGTTTCTGTTTTTATACATCCGGCATGCTTTTGGGAGCTGAATCCCTCAATGGTAAAATCCCGGAATAACCACTCATAACGTTAAAGGTGGATACCAAATACTGAAATACACTATATGGACAAAAGTATTGGGACGCCAGCCGTTACATCAGCAGGGACTTTAATGACATTGCATTCAAAAACATAGACTTCAGTATGGAGCTGGTCCCCACCCTTTGCAGCTATAACAGCTTCCACTCTTCTTGGAAGGCTTTCCAGGATATGTTGTGTTTCTGTGGGAATATGTGCCCATTCATTCTGTAGAGCATTTATGCGAAAGGACCTTCCAAAAACTGTGTCTTCGTAGTTGGAAACATGGCGTTGTCCAAAGTGTCTTGGTATGCTGAAGCTTTAAGATTTCCCTTCACAGGAAGTAAGTAAACCCTGAAAAACAGGTGTGTCCCAATGCTTTTGTCCATAAAGTGTATACACAATGGCGGCAAAAAGGGTGAGACCATACGCGCATAAGGACTCATGTAAAATTAACCTTATCAGTTTTATTGTACAAAAGGATTCCATGAGTCTTATCCTTTCTATTGAAGCACATGCTCAGATGACACAGGTGGAACTGATTTACTCATCAGAAGCTTAAGTTAATACATTTGCAGCCATTGTTTGCCCTCTGCTGGAACCAGCTTCCCATGGAGATCAGATCTGCCCTGACTGTCGCCAGTTTAAAAAAGAGTTGTAAAACTGTCCTGTTTTCTGCTGCATTCAGTTACTAGTAACATATGTACAAAATTCATGCAGTTTTATCTGTATTGTATTATATTGCTTTATTTACCTTTGTTAGTCTTTAAATCCTATTGTTATTCCATATAAATTTTATTGTTACCTTTATTACATACTTTTGCTTTTATGCTTATATTATCTCTATAAAGCACATCGAATTACCTTTTTGCGTAATAATGTACGATAAAGTCACACGTAAACACACCACAGTACACAGTGTGAAGAATGTGAAATTCTTTCTCTGCTTTTAACCCATTCACAAAGGGAAGCAGTGGGCTGCCACCAATGGGGGGCGCCCCGGGGAACAGTGTGTTGGGATGGTATCTTGCTCAAGGGTTCCTCAGGGGTGCAACTAGCAGTCCTGGGATTCAAACCCATAACCTTCTGGTCGCAGGGGCAGTTCCCTAACCACTAGGCCACCAGCTGCCCCGATACAAATAAACTTAGCATGGCCTATGGCCTAAGACATACAAGAATGAAACCAAGTTTGAGATTCATGGCAGTAACGGAAGGCTTATGTAAAGAGAAGAACAGCAGAGAGGTTGATAACGCAGTGTACCAAACCAACAATGAAGAATGATGGAAATATTCAAGCCTTGTGGGTGTTTTGCCTGCTCTGGAGTTGAGCACCTGCACAGATTTAGCTTCACCCTGACTATACCTGACAAATCCTCTTCAATGCCCTCCTGTGCTTTGCTTCTTTGTGAAGAAATATTTTTACCGCAGCAGTATAGCAACCCTAAATACATCTCATAGCTTTGCAACTACTTCAAAACCAAAAAAAGATCAAGGAGTGTTGAATGTCACAGACTGTCCTACACAGACACCTACCATAAATCCAAAATGTTTTTGGGGGCAGTAACATTAGAAGAATTCAGTAACATCACAAAATGCTGTTTGGAAAGCTGTGAAATCATGCTGGGGTAACATGGATTATGGAGCGCAGGCTGTCATTACAGCATGAGAGAGCCATACATATGCTAATAAATTAGTAATGTATTTGTTTCATAGATGTTTAATCAACAACAGAATAGAGGCATTTTCATTATGGACCTCAAACCCAACTGTCACATCTATATATAGACTGAGATGTAACTGAGATGGTGGAGTCAGCAAGCTAGCCATCTGTGAACAGCTAGTAAATATAGAACTATAAAAAAATTGCCTTGTTGTAGTAAGATGAACGGCCCAACCACCCTCCGCTATGCCCCTGAATGTGGTGACAGAACACAGCCTGCAAGAGTTATTTACTTAAGTATTCATATACATCTATATATGATTGATATATGAAATGAGCTGATGATTAAAATGTACATCTTAGTGCAGTCCTGTTGTTGGAAAACAACCTTTGATTAGGGGGTAGAAAGCTAAGAATTCAGTAACATTACAAAATGCTCTTTGGAAAACTGAAATCATGGTGGGGTAAAGTAAAATGGCCCCTTATAGTCACGTGTGAACACATCACAGCACACAGTGTGAACAATGTGACATTTTTTTCTCTGCATTTAACCCATTTACCAAATGATGCAGTGGGCTGCCACCACTGGGGGCACCCATGGTACCTCAGTGGTGCCACTTGCACTCCTGGGATTCAAACCCAACACTGCCTGCTGGAGTTATTTACTTAAGTATTCATGTACATCCATATATGACAAATTACCTGATGATGAAAATGTGCATCTTAGTGCAGTTGTTTGATTATGGGCTAGAGTGTTGCTGACACCAACTGTGCATGGCAGTAGTTGTTAATTAGTCTAATCGCATACCAGCACAATGACCACCACAGAAGTTAAGAGAGTAAGTGGCAATCAGCGGGGTCAAACATTTTTGTAAAGACAAAATACATTTTGAAGACAGACCAAAAATATCAAAGAAACCGAGTAAAACATGTTACGGGTTGTTGTAATGACATCCTGTGACTTGATTTTAATAAGTTGCAAACAAGTTCTATGCATGTGTTTATTGCTACTTGCAGGGAGTGAGCTGATAAATCGTGTGGTCAGCCATCCATTGCAGCCTATCTCTATCACGGCACACGAAAACCGCACCATCCGATTCATGGATAACAGGACAGGTGAGTGTGTGAGTGTGTGAGTGTGTGAGTGTGTGAGTGTGTGAGTGTGTGAGTGTATGAGTGTATGAGTGTGTGAGTGTGTGAGTGTGTGAGTGTGTGAGTGTGTGAGTGTGTGAGTGTGTGAGTGTATGAGTGTATGAGTGTATGAGTGTATGAGTGTATGAGTGTATGAGTGTATGAGTGTGTGGTTCAGATCTAGATGCCGATTCATGGATAACAGGACAGGTGAGTGTGTGTGTGTGTGTGTATGCGAGAGCATTTAGGTTCAGATCTAGATGCGGTTTTGTGGGACATCTACTGGTTATTGCACTATTTTCCCCATCTGCCATTTAACATGCACTCGTGGAACGGACTGATATTCCTCAGTATCCCATTAAAAACAACAAAACACGTTTCTCACATCCCACCTTCTGATAGTATTTTGAAAGATTCTTCGTGGGATAATGGAATAGTATAAATTATGGCATTGATAATAAATATTTCTGTTTAAAGCTCTCAGAACATTTCTCAGAAATGTATTTAAATGCTTAGAAATGGATGACAATGCTCGTAATTCTCAGTCCAGAAATTAAGTACAGACATTTTGGTTTTATGGTCATTATTTTTATTATTCAGCATTTTTTCTTTTCTTTCTTGCAGGGAAAGCGATTCACTCCATGGTGGCTCACTTGGATGCTGTAACTTGCCTCACTACAGACCCTAAAGGCACTTACCTCGTCTCTGGCAGTGAGTAGTAGTGGATACCAAATGATTATCACTTGCTTTTGAAAGTGGACAGTATAATACAATGTCACAGGTACACTATATCGACAAAAGTATCAGGACACCTGACCATTGCACCAACAGGGACTTTAATGACATTGCATTCAAATACACAGACTTTAATATGAAGCCAACTCCCCCTTTGCAGCTGTAACAGCTTCCACTCTTCTTGGAAGGCTTTCCACAAGATTTTAGAGTTTCTGTGGGAATTAATGCTCATTCATTCTGTAGAGTATTTATGTGGTCAGGGACAGATGTCGGACGAGAAGGCCTGGCTCACAATCTCCGTTTCAGTTCATCCCAAACGTGTTGGATGGGGTTGAGTTCAGGGCTCTGTGTGGGCCAGTCAAGTTTTTCCACATCAAACTCAACCAGCCGTGTCTTTGTGGACCTTGCTTTGTGCTCTGGGACACAGTCATGCTGGAATAGAAAAGGTTTTTCCCCAAACTGTGTCCACAAAGTTGGAATCGTGGTGCCTTTCTAGCACCCAAGGACACCGTTCAAAAAGTGCAGTGTCTTGGTATGCTGAAGCATCAGGATTGTCCTTCACTGGAAGTAAGGGGCCTAGCCCAAAACCTGAAAATAAGGTGTGTCCCAGTATTTTTGTCCACATAGTGTACTTGCCATGTGCCTGTGCAGTGCCAGTTTCAGATTTATTTAAAATAACTTATTAAAAAAGGTGAACTACTTCTTTAAGCTTCTAAATTACATTATATGAATCCGTCTGTGTCAATATGAATATCAATACATTAATTCACTCATCCATCTCTCTCTCTCTCACACTCTCTCACACTCACACACACACACACACACACACACACACACACACACACACACACACACACACACACGCACATACAAACCCTCCTACCACCTACAGGTCATGACTGCTCAGTACGCTTGTGGATGTTGGATAATCGGACGTGTGTGCAAGAAATCACGGCCCATAGGAAGAAGCATGACGAGGCCATCCATGATGTGGCTTTCCACCCCTCACAGCCCTTCATTGCCAGTGCTGGAGCTGATGCCCTCGCTAAGATTTTTGTTTGATCTCCTTCTTTATTGGTTAGCACATTACATTACATTCATTGCCTGATGTTTTTTTTTTTTTTCTTATCCAAAATGACTTAAAATGTGAGGAACCACTTGAGTTTCAAGACAGTGTGAGAACAAGAGGAGAATTCTAAGTGTTAATATCTTTATGTAGGTAGTAATGCAAGAAGATAGAAAGTGCATCAGGAGAGGAGGTGCTCTCTGATTAGATGAGTCTTCAGGAGGTTCTTGAAGCTAGAGGGGGATTCTGCAGCTCTGGTAGCCCTTGGCAGCTTATTTCACCAGCGGGGAACCATGAATACAACCAATCTCGACTGGGGTTGCCTTGTGTGTAGGGATGGCAGAGCCGGCTTATGTTCCTTGGAGGAGTGGAGACAGCAAGTAGGAATGTTAGCCTCAATAATAGGGTTAAGGTGGCTGGGTGCAAACACAGAAATCATTCTGTGAGCAAGAGTTAGTGACTTAATTTAGGCAGCTATAGATAGCCAGTGTAGGTCAATCAGCAGTGTGGTGACAGGTGAACTTTTGGGTTGGTTGAAGACCAGCCGAGCTGCTGTGCTCTGAACCAGCTGTAAGGATCTTATTGTACAAGCTGGGAGTCCCACTAGGAGGGCATTGCAGTAATTGGATACAGACATTTCTTCCCCAACTTCAGGCTGGCATAGCATGATAAAAGTGTTTTGAAACATATTGTGTAGATTTTAAACAGGGTTAGGGATGCAAAATTATTTTATGTTGTTCACATGTTTGTGTCTGTATATAAAATTGTATTGTCTGTTACATCTATCTCTCTCTTTATTTCTTTCCCTCCATCTCTTCCTCCCTTCCTGTCCTTCTCTTCAGGAAACACCTTCACTATTGGTCCTGAAGTGTGAAACTAAAAGACGACTCTCCTACACATACATGCACACAGAGGATACGGCACACGACTGCCTGCGTAATAGGCACTGGGCTCCTTTGCTCATATTACTTTGCTTTCCTTTCATGTCTCACACACTGTGATAAGAATTGTACATTGTTGGTAGGTTCTGATTTTAATACAGTGGGTTTGCTACTTGTTTTTATTCCAGTCTGCACAAGTACTATTTCTTTTTTTACTTTTTGTTTCAGGCTGTTTAGTGTGTAGTGAGAAATGTCCATTCTAACACTCTGTCTTTCAATTTGATGTCTGATCTAAGACATGTATTTGACTTCTCTTGGCTAACAAGACACCACCCAAGTCGCATCCGTGTGAATTTTAAACCTCCATATCTGTGAGCTAATATTCCCATATCATGGGAACAGCTGTTGACCAGTACCACGGGCAAATAATGCATTTCATTCCAAAGACTGCTATATAGAGGACTTTTTACGCATTTAGTTGCCGCTTTTTCAGCAGTGCAAAAGTCATAGCTTTAACTTTAGCCTCTTAACTGCACACTCAAAGCCTTAGATTTTCATTGTTCTCCCTCATTTGTATTAATAATCTTTTTTTTTTTTTTTTTTTTTTGAACATAAGTTTCTGTTTCGTTGTGCGTGCTTTGAACAAGAGAGTGTCACTGGTTCATATCATCACAATTCATATCCACACTAATTATAAGCAGTGGTCTGTAGACCATCGACTCAGTGTTTTGTAAAGGAACTTCGTTGGCTTGTTGGCTGGGTAGGTGCAAGAAATATTTGGTGTACATAACAAGATGCTATCTCAGTATGCGCTGTACATAACGTGCTGTCTTACAAATCTTTGGTGCTAAGCTCTTCTTAATCAGGGAACTGTTGGTGTAAAAGTTGGTGGCAAGAGTTCATTCCTAGCATAACCCGACCATTGCTAAGTTCTACCATCCACTACACAGTTTCCTGCTGTTTCGACAGCCATTCTAGTGAATTTCAAAATTCTGCTGGTGTAATGTGCTTTTTTTTTATATATATATATATATATGTGTGTCAGGGTATGTTTAAGAGAAAGAACCAAATCATAAGAGTTGCCATACATTTGTAATGGAACAGTGTCAGTCCTTAGCATTAGCTCCAGGATGGATTTTACCACCCTGTTGTTTTAATCTTCTTTATCTGACATATCTATTCTTGGCCCGAAGAGGTGAAATAATCATGCATTTAGTGTTCAGTTGGTGTGGTTTATCAGCACTTTTGCAAAGTTGCCATCTAAAGCAAGGGTTCTTTGTCCTAGTTTTGGTCTAGAATCTATATAAACTAAGACCTGTAATTCAAGGAGAATAGAGGAATTCCTCTGGCTATGGAAAAAAAAACGCCTGGTTTGGAGTAGTGCACTTTGGTGGAGGGGTGAGGGTGTGTGTGTGCGTGGGAAGGGGGCTTCGGAACAAATCAAGCTCCCAATCAAGGACTGGAAAGGAAAACGCACACAGTAGGCTGCTCCCTGTGGAATCAATGGCGAGATAAGGCAAAAACACTACAATAGAGAGGGGAAACTCCCTTAAAACCACTTTAATGTATGAACCTAAAGAGGAGGACAGGTGAAAGTTAGACACAACAAAAGCAATAACAACTTGGTGCCCAGTAGCTAAACTGAAGGAGGAGCCATTAGCAGTGACAGTCAAAAATTGTGGCATATCTGTTTGCACAGTTTGTTTTGTAAGCAAGAGAAGGAGAAATTCAAGCTAGGTTTCCGTAACAGCTCCCCTTATTGAAATACCTCTCCATCCTGGACTGAAATTGTCACTGCTAGCAGGGATAGCACAAGAGGTAATTTATTTTGAAGAATGAATAAAAACACTCCTTGGTATAGTATATCCATAGAAAAATGGTGACAGTATCTTTAGTGATTGTAGTGAAGAATCGTGAGAGTTGCTTGTTCAGTCGGTGTGTATTGAAGATGCTGCAGAGACTGGAAACTCTAATGGTTAACTTTTCAGTACTCTAACGGTTAACTTCATGCTACACTACGTTTGTAAGTGACCCTGGATCATAAGTTTACGATAAATAATTGTCAACTTTCTCCTATAGACAGCAGACTGCATGGGTCTGCATAATGTTTTCGTAAGCCTTCATTTCTCCATACTCGAACCTCCTTAAAATATCAAAAGTCATCACATTCCCTTACCAAATGAGCATGAATCAGTTACAGAAAGAAGGAAAAAGATTCTAAAATGTTTCTGCCGATGCATAATGTCTTTTCACCCTCAATTGTTGCTTTTAATACTGTTATTGTTCTTATAATTACAGGTTATAAAAAATGTAAGAAGACAAATAGTATCATAAATGATCATTTTTGGGTAGGTTTAGGACCTGTGATTGAGAAAAGCATTGTGAAGCTGTTTGGTTTGGGAGGGTGGGGCGGGGGGTGTTTGTTAATAAACTGAACGAGTTACATAAAAAAAAAAATCAGTCAAAGGCCAAGATAAAAGGACTATTCTTTGTGGGTTTTTTATCATTGCAACTTATCACTGTGTAATATTTTGTACATTATATTAAAGCTACATTTGAACATTATCATCTAACTCCAAGGAATGACCTGCCTTTTATTTATTTTGTTATACATATTTTTGAACTGCATTTTGGCTCGAATCAGATGACATAATTACATGATTCCCTTCTTTGATTTTGGTTTATGCGCAGGTCTGGTGTTTTATGTTATTTGGGGGAAAAAAATAAACATTTTGTACATAGAATGCAGTAAATTGTCTCCTGTGTTCTTTGTGTTTCTTTTAAAGAACATGAAAAGTAACATGAAAATATAGCGTTACGGTTCACACATCTACAGATCGGCAACGAAAGAAACACCTACGGTAAGTAAATGAGTGCACACACGTGATTCCTAGAACAAAAAATTCTTTAAAAGTTCATGATTGACGGGATCCATTGAACATTCAAATGGTTCTTAGAAGTGTCATGGTTCTATACATTTAGCGATTAGGTGTATACATTTGCCGATTTAGTAAATAACCATTGAAAAAAAAAAAACTTGTGAAGGATCATCTGCATGACGGACAGGGCAGTTAACATTCCACCATGCTGAGAGACCTGTTTAAAATGATAAGCAGTTGACCTCCGCATTGGAGCAAAATGGCAAGCGGAAAACATGACGGTGAATTTGGAAAAGGGTTTGTTATTGGAGTGTGGATGTGGCTGACAGTGATTGTGTCTTAGTGTTATATGTAAACGTCTAAATACTTCGTCTTTACAGTGAGCGGTCTGGGGCCTAAATGATCTGTGTGCGCTTCAGGGGGGAATATGCTAATAAGGGTCCACTTATCTACTGCAAATCGTGTAAAGTTTCTGTTTGTCGCACACCACAGCACACAGTGTGAACAGTGGAATTTTTTCTCTGCATTTAACCCATTCACCAAGTGAAGCAGCAGGCAGCCAGCGACGCAGCACCCCGGAAGCATTGTGTGGGGTCAGTATCTCAGTGGTGCCACAGGCACTCCTGTGATTCAAACCCACAACCTTCTGATCACAGAGGCAACTCTCTAAACCACCAGGCCACCTACCAAGTTATCTTGACTGATGACCTTTGCCTTATGATAAAATATTTCTATTAGACGTTTGCACCTCTCTCACATCTAGTAGTGGGGTAGCTGGTGCCCTAGTGGTTTGGGTGTTCGCCCTGCGATCAGGAAATCATGGGTTTGATTCCCAAGACTGCTAAGCACCTCTGAGGTACCCTTGAGCAAGATACCGTCCCCACACACTGCTCCCTACATTATTTTCTACATTGTAGATTAATATTAAAAACAAACAAAATGATGGCCCTCCAGGACTGGTGTTTGACACCCCTGGTTTATATCATTCATCAAACCATTCAGTGCCTTCCAGGACCCTGCTACCCAAACCAAGCCGGGCTCAGGCGTGTTCACATGCACGCTGTACGGTGGTCTCTCTTTCTCATAGCATTAGTTGTGTTTGGAATTGCCTTAGAGCTTGAGGAGTGGCTGGGCATGCCTCTCAGTGAAACCCTGGTGAAATGGGTGTCTTGGGTTGGTGGAAAGGTCACAGTGGCTCCTTAACCTTGTTAAGTTCACCTGAAGTGTGTTATGCATTCCTATGCATAGCAGGAGCAGCAGTAAGAGAAACTTTAAAAAACGCGCTGGTTCTAACCTGCGTCATGTTGCACTTTCATCCATTTTCAGTGACAGTTTCAGAGCTGTGCATCTAAATAAGCTATGCAGAAAGCCTTCATATTTTTGTACTTCTTGTGTGTCCAATCAGATTTCATCTGAAATCAAGGAAATTTATAGGGTTAATTATAGGTTTGTCCCTCTTTATGCATTTTTATATGGTAGAGGTTGAAATATTGCTGTGAGAATTTGATTGCTTTCTGCCACAAATGTGTGTATATAAATATATCACTAACTGTGTACCAACTCTACCATCACAACTGATGGTCCAAAACACATTAAGAAGGCAAGAAATTCCACTAATGAACTCTTGGCAAAGCACACCTGTTATCTAAATACCATTCCAGGTCGACACCTCATGAATCTGATTGAAAAAATGCTG
>JBBJLS010116051.1:0-18252 GCA_037577275.1 Bryconaethiops microstoma
AGAGAGAGAGAGAGAGAGAGAGAGAGAGAGAGAGAGAGAGAGAGAGAGAGAGAGAGAGAGAATGAATGTGCAGAAAGAGAGAGCAAGGAGAAAAGAAAGAGAAAAGAAGCAGTCCAGAGACACCGAAAGAAAAGAGCCAGAGAATAAAGGTATAAAAAACAACAGAGACCAAGAACAAAAGAATGGAGTGAGCAAGAAATGAGAAATGACAAAAAGAGAGAGAGAGAGAGAGAGATACACCCGGAAATGTTTCGAAACCAACACTCTTACTGGAAATGGTGCCTGTGCAAGACGAAATGACTCTCAGAGTCTCCGCCCAGAGAAACACACAGAGACACACAGAACACACAGACAGACAGAAACACACACAAACACACAGACACACAGAAACACACAGAACACACACAGACACACACAGGACACATGCAAACACACACAGAACACACACAGAAACACACACAGAAACAGACAGAACACACACAGACACACACAGGACACACGCAAACACACAGAACACACACAGACACACAGAAACACACAGAGACACACACAAACACACATAGACACACACAAACACGCAGAGACACACAGAACACACACAGACACACAGAAACACATACAGAGACACACAGACACGCACAAACACGCAGAGACACACAGAAACACACACTGGACACACTGAAATACAGAACAAACACACAGACACACAGAGCACAGAAATACATAGACACACAGATACAATGAAACGCACAAAACACACTGAAACACACAGAGACACATAGAACACACTGAAACACAGAAACACTGAAGCAAACAGAACACACAAAACACACTGACACACACAAAGACACACTGAAATGCACAGATACACACATATAGCCTACACACTGAAACACACAGACACACTGAAACAAACTGACACACTGAAGTACACAAAGAAACACAGAACACACAGAAACTCACGTAGACAAACTGAAAAACATAGAACACACTGAAACACACACACAGAACACACACAGACACATTGAAATATACAGAAATACACAGAAACACACAGAACACATAGAAACACACAGAAAAGAGAGACACGCAGAATAACACAGACACACTGAAACACACACAGTAGAGCTTAGATCGGGCCCAAAAAATGAAACCCGACCCTACCCGAGCCCGTGCACCTTGTGTCCCAGCCCAGCCCGGCCCGACACATTAACTGTAATTATCGGCCCGAGTCCGATACGTGGGCCGTTATAACACACGTTCTCAACTGTGGGTGCGTTCGTAAACTGACACTCCGAATAATGATTAAAAAAACAAATGTTTGATCACGGCCCGGCCCGGCCCCAGGATAGTGGCAGGGAATATCGACCCAACTCGACCCACGGTCCGAGCCGGGCTCGGGCCGGGTTCGGGCAGAGAATCTAAACTCTAACACACAGACACACACAGAACACTCTGGACCACACAGAACATTCATACAGAGACACATATAACCACACAGAGACAGACAAGCACACAATGAGACACACAGAACACTGTGAAACACACAAACACAGACACCCAGACACACACAGAGACTCACAGATCCACACTGAGGCACAAAGAAATATTCTCAGAACACACTCTCAGATGCAGTAGAGCTGCTGCGCATCAAATTGAATAAAACTTCACATTGCCCTGTTTTATCACCTATTTCACTCCCTGCACATTTGAGCAGCAGCAGAAGAGACTCATCAGCTGTTTCAGGTGCTGTGATCAGAGACACACACTGCAGAGTGTGGCACCCAGTACAGTGCAGGACATGTCAGACCATGTCAGACCCCCCCACACCATACACATACACACACTCTCTCAAAAAGTGCTCTTAACTATGAACCGCAGTGACCAGTCTTTAGGGAAGAGCTGCCTGCTGGACCTGAGGGTCCCATCTAAAGAGCTTCACCACCACTGAACACTGGACGGAGCTGCAGATCTCCAGTCAGCTCGCAAAAGTGAAAGTACAGGCGAGCTGGGAAGGGAACGAAAACACACACACGCACGCACACACACACACACACGTACACACACAAGCGGAAGGCGAACAGGCTTATTTCTCCTTACATGTGAAGAAGAACTGGCGTCGACGAGAGGTAAGTGCGATGTTTCCACACTTGCTCCTCGTCTTGTTTGGTGGTGTTGGAGGCCGCCTGAGCGCTGTCAGCAGCTGGATATGGCGCAGAAAGCTCTCTCCTGCCAGCAGAGAGACGAAGTTGGTGGACTAGGCCACCTCACTGACGTACTTTCTCTTCGCCCGTTTTTACTAACCACTTTCCAAGCGCACAGAGCCCTATCCCAAGCTTGTTTCTACACAGCACTACAATTTAGTAAATATTTTGCGCTTCTGGCTTGGTTTATGAGAGCCAAGGGGGTGGTTGGTATCACCACTGGCTGTTGGAGCGACGCTAGAAGACGGACAGGCCTCCAGAGAAAAAGGACAGGCCAGCGGAGTCTTGAGTGTTCAGTGACGTTCACCTCCAGAATCTCAACCTCGCATGTTTGGATATCAAGTTGCTATAAATTCGTTATAACTGAAGTCTAACTTCTGATGTAAATAATGATCCACCAATTCTCTGCCAGCAGTGTGTTAAATAGGCCCGTTTCCCCCAAAGCAAGGCTTGTGATGGTGATTGTTATGTGACAATATCGTTTTGAAAGAAGCTCGCCTAGTTTCTGTTCCCCTTACATATGTATGGCCAGTAGGCCTACATGAATACCAGAAAAAAGAGACTTAAAGTTCTCCTATGGATGGTTTACAAGCCACAACTCAGGTCATTTGTAAGAGTAACACTAATAAAAATATCAATAATGTTAACATGCCTGCTGACTAGCATGTCGCTATGAACACATATATACTGGTGGTTGCATTGAGCTGAATCTGGTGCCCAATGTGCTTTACATTAGCTGGTGTAATATGGTCTTTTAAGTTTTTAGAAAGGAGACAGAACCAGTTAATTACGGCCTTCCTTCCTTTTATTTTCCTGGAATAGCATGACATGAGGGATCGTGTGTGCTTACTGAATAGACGCCGTATGGTTAAAGAAAAGCACACTCAAGAACACTCCAGACGGCACTTTTGAGTCATGAAATAAAGTGTTAGTCATGACCGCAAAAAAGCATGACACTGGATTGCAGGGTTACCTTTTGGGATTTGTAAATGTTTTCCTGTCGAAAGTCTGTAGTAAGGTGGAATTGCGTTTCTTCTACTGTGTGTTGACAGTTTATCCCACCACGGTGATCACTACAAAGAGCTTTGTATACAAATTTAAAGTAAAAAAAAAACTGCAAAGACTATACAGTTTGATTTGTTTAATGAGACTGACTACTCCAAATGAATCTGAATGACTAAGCAGGTTCATCAAGGGGCTGTGAAACAGTGTGATTTACAGGCCTGAGAGGGAGCTGCATGCTGGTAGCATTAGTTTTTTTTGTTTTCTCCGTGAGTTGCTGTACAAATTGGGCTTTCTCATTATCCCTGTTTTGTTAAAACTGTAAAGGTGTGATTTACTATGACAAGGCAAAGCTACTTCCAGTGATGCGTGTACAGTGTTGCGTGTACAGACTGTACTGTGCAGAGATGAAGTTGCCGAGCAGTGCACTCTCTCCAGTCAACCTGGGACTCCCCAGCCGAGTCTAATCACTTTAAGCTTCTCTTGGTGACTCACCCTTAGACACACCCTTGTGTATTTTGGTCTTTTGGCAAGACGAGTGTAAATAAAGCATTAAAGGACATTATTTTTCATTTTATAGCTAGAATTCTTTTTATACGAAGCATCGAAAATAATTTTTGATGTAGTTTACAATATTTATGGCATTAAATAACAAATGTATACATGAGTGTAATAGGATAAGCTTATTTTGAAAATGTGAAAGGTGGTGTATGTAATAGATCATGCAGGTCAATAAAAAAATCCTTGTAATTTCATTTTGGCTGTTTTTTTTAACATAATTTAAAAAATACAATCTGTTGCTTCCATTTTATCAAAATAGATAGCAAAAGAATTTTTCAAAACTAATCTAATCCGGTGACCTTAGCTTCAGTTGAAAGTTTGGAGAGCTTTTGTCTTGTCCTGTAAAGGTGCATGTTTGGACATTTAGTACCAGTAGCAGCGATACACACAGTATAATGTCTATTAACTGTTCGTATCTGATAGTTACTGTTTCCAGGCATCTGGCCTGAGCTCTGTTGCTGTTGTCTTTATTGGCAGGGACTCGTAAAGTACAGCATTTAAGGTAGACAAGAAGAAGCTGAGAAGAAGCAGCTCCAGTCATTAAAACCCTGCCAGACATTAAAACCTGTCCTTTTCAACACTTTTAACACAATCACATCTAAGATTGAGGTTTTCCATCTTGTTTAACTTTCTGACCCAGGGTAAAAAGATGTAGAATCCTGTAGATGAGGCTCGTTTCCACAACAACTGAGATGTTCATTTCAAAACTGTCGAGATGCACCATCTATATTATACTCTGTGTGCTGTCTCCTTATGTTAGCTGGAGATAAAGCTAACAGGATGTGCTGGTACTCTCTTTTCTCACCCAAAACAAAAGTCAGACCACCTTCCCCCTCCCTGTTCCTGTTCTTAAACAACAAATGAAGGCCAAGAGACCACTCACTGTCAGCCAAGCCTGAACCAGAGAATGTGGATCAAAATTACAAGTGACCAACTAGGTGCTTTTGTTGAATTGGGAAAGAGATGTCAAATGTATTAAACATGCTCCTGTCTTTAGTCCTTCTTGCAAATGATGAGTATTAGTAATATATTATCACTGTCAGAAATTGCACCCTATCACAGGAAGTGATTATCAAAAACTACATTCTTTTGATAATAATAATATGTTGATATAGCAAGATTTTTCCATCCAAGTAATTTTGGACTGTTTCGATTTGTGCGTCATAAAATGACGTTATGAGATTCTGTACTGACAGTGACAATAAGAAGACTACTGAAGAGCTATTTGTTTGTTTGTTTGTTTGTTTGTTTACTTTTTCCATTTAAATAACACCTGACATAAGATTGGGTTTTTTTGTCTTTTCAACCTCTCCCAATTTTTCTGTTTCTTTTGTCTTTCTTTTGTACTTCATCTCTTACCCCTCCTCCCTCTCTATCTCTCTTTCCCTCCCTCTCTCTCTCTTATTCATTCTCTCTCTATATCTCTCTTTAAGTCTGTAGCTTTGAGTCTTTATCTTAAACTGCTGTTATTTCCAGTACAGTATGGTTGAGTGACAGATCATTAAAAGCTTCCTATTAGCTTTGTCTTTCACTTTACTTGCTTCTGCAACAATTGTGTTAATTTGATGTACACTATATGGACAAAAGTGTTGGAACGACAGTTACACCAGCAGGGACTTTAAGCTATAACAGCTTCTTTTTGGAAGACTGTGTTTCTGTGGGAATTTGTGCACATTCATTCCCTAGTACCTTTATGAGGTCAGGCACTGACCAGAAGGCCTCTGTTCCAGCTCATCTCAAAGGTGTTGGATGGGGTTGAGGTCAGTCAAGTTCTTCCACATGGAGCTTGCTTTGTGTACTGGGGCACAGTCATGCTGGAATAGCAAAGTGTCATCCCTAAACTGTGTTGGAAGCATGGCGTTGTCCAAAATGTCTTGGTATGCTGTTGCATTAAGATTGCCCGTCACTGGAAATAAGGGGCCTAACCCAAATCCTGAAAAACAGGTGTGTCCCAATACTTTTGTCCATATAGTGTATTTTTTAATGTAGAAATTATGGTCAACATGGTATATGTGAATTTCAAGTAATCTGAGGTTGTCATGTTTGTGTTGGAAAAACGATTGTTTCTTTAAAGGAAGAATTCAAAAGCAAAAAAAAAATATATATATATATATATACGTACACAATTTTCCACTTACCCTGTAGTTGACCAGCCGAGAAATGTTTGGGGTCCGGATATTTTAAATTTTTTTTAGAACTACAGTTCTGAACCTAATGTTGCTAAAACTAAGGTTGTCACCTAAATTATTTCTGAAAATACATCTTCAGAATGTAAGACATCCAGCTCAAACCACACCTAGCACTTCACCATGGGGGCACAAACTCATGGATGTGGTTTAGGACACAGTATGACTTACTGTGACCTATAAAAATGGCGGTCAGCTATTTCAGAGAACAGGGTCTGTCTCACAAACTACCTCAGGAGTAGGAGTGCTGATCTAGAAACAGCGACTGTCATAAACACAAAGAAAGTCCAAGACTGGTCTTCTGCTTTGTGAATTTTAGTCCTGGTATTGACTGAAATTACGTTTTTTTGTTTTGTTCTTTTTGTTCTATAGATAACAGCAAGTCATACTGTGTCTAAAACTACTTCCACAACTCTTAGTGCAGAGACGGTCATGTTCCGAGAGAAGTATTGGTGCCCCCGTTTAGTCTATGGTGGCTGCACACATCACCATACTTTCTTCCAAGAACTTTTTTTGGATAACTATTTTTCCCAAACATACAGAGGCATTTTAAACGCATAAATATACAAATATAATCTATAGCCGACAAATATAATCTATAGCCTACTGTACTACACCCCCTGCGAGCGAGAAAAATCAAACCCAACTAAATTGACACCTGTGGTTTCACCCCAATGAGGGAGTTATGAGGGCTCGACCTGGTCATACCTATAAAAGTGTGTGCCATTGATTTTCTTCAGAAACATTGTGGAAGACTGATGACTTTGTTAGCCTCATAGCACTTTCAGCCTTGTAGTGATCAACTACAAAAACAAAATTTTGGACACCAAACATATCTTAGCTGCTTTGCCATTTTTTGCACTGACCTATTCCTTCCTTTCTTAATTTTCTTAATGTTATTTTTTATTATACTGAGTTGTCATTATTGGAATGTCCATATTTTTCTGTGCAGTAATCCAGTGATCCAGTGTAGTGTTTCATTTGCCTCTCAACCCTTTCAGACTGTAATATAAACCAGCTATACATGCGTTAATCATTTTATCAGCTCCGTTGACCATGCTTTGTTGGTCACAATTATAGGCTTCTGCGGCAATTGTGTTTTCACCTGCCTTACTTGTTAGTTATAATCTTTTCGATCTGTCTTGTCTCAGTTTCAGCTGTGCCTCGTTATGGCGCTGTGGGCGCAAATTTCCCAGCAGCTTCCCAATCTGTCCAACCAGACCCTGAGCGAGCTCTACCCAGACACATTCCCCATAGACGTCAGGCACTACCTGGCCAACTGGATCGAGGAGCAGAGATGGTACAGAGACATTTTTATACATCCATTAATATTCACAGTTAGTAAGTAACACAACAGTAATAAAAACATTATTAATACCAAGGACATCAGCCTGATACCTTTGTGTATTATCATTATAGTAAAACCTTACATCTCAATTGCTACAACTTTATAACTGCAAAGAAAAAAAAAACATTCTTAACTTTACTGCTTGTTAATGTAAAGAGACTCAATCCATTTTTATTGGTTAACTCATCATGAGATGTTGGCACAGTGTGAAGGGAGCTGGCATTTTAAACAGTTAAAAACAAAAGGTGGTACTGTGCACACTGTCTTAAGGATGTTGTTTCTTGTGGTAACTCTAACAAACATTTGGAAAATAATTGACCCACTAAGCTGTCTGCAGTGGTTGTCAAACAAACAGGACTACTTTTACAGTTTATTCTTGCAAAACTTTGCTTGAGTTGACCTTGAGATGAAGTACGGGTGAGCGATAAGGCTATATTATTATTATGATAAATTACTTGATTACTTTTATTACATGCAGATTAAGAGATGAGGGCTTTACCCAGTGTCAGTGTGAAAGACCGTATGTTTTAAATACTGGAAATTATGTTTATTAATAGTGATTACCTATAATAATACAATATTGTTTTGCAATAATTTAACAAGAAATACTCATCATCCCAGTCCTATTGTATATATGTGATTACCAAATCACATCAAAGACTACCTAGGAATATAAAAGCAGAAGTAGTCTACTCCTCTCTGATTGGAAGCACGGTGTTTATTTTCTCTGGTTTAAACAGCTTCTCTGTGATGTTACTGCAGTGCTTGCCGTGCTGAATCAGGTCGTTACAGAAAGGCACTCGATTAAGAATCAAGGGGGCCATGAATGAGTGAAAGTATATAAAGTATATACATGATGGTACAAGCTTATGCTGCGTATATGTGTTTGGTCTCAGGGAGGACTTTGATCCTGACAGTGTTGAGCAGGAACCCTTGGCCCGGCAGCTGCTGGACCAGATGCTAGAACTCCTGCATAAAGTGGCCTTCATCAACCCCAATGTGGTGGAAAAGGTCAAACTCCAACACATCATCAGGAACCTGGTACTCATATAAGATCTTATTAAAAAAGCCTGAAAGCAAGAATTGTCATGAGACCTCATGTTTTGATAAAATGCATCACTATTGTTATTGTAGACCACCCATTATAAGGCGTGTTAAAAACATATTGTCTTCTCCATTAGAGTTTATTAAAGTACACAGAGGCCCTCTATTATGATAAAGACCAAATGTTTGAAGAGTAATTCTATTTGTATTACACATTATTCCTATAGAGGCCCAAACTACTTATCTATTGCAGCACTAAGGTGTATCATTACAAAGTATAACCTGCCAAACTACTTTTCAGACCATGTTCCAGACCCAGCCTATGCAACTGGTGAGGACGGTGAGGGATATTCTGAGGAAAGAGAGACGCCTGCTTAGACAGGGGGTAAGCCAGGCATGTTTCTCCAAGGAAGCACTGGGAGTGTTTATCAGTTTGTACTTTAACTGTACCTCAAGTCAGATGTGAAATCCTGAAACTTAAGGGTAAAGCTGTTACAATGGATGGCCACATTTTTCCTCAGCCAATGCAGCAATTCTTGCCAATGCCAACCTCGATGAACGGCACCCCCAGAGAGGTCAGCAATCATGACGTGGACAGTCTGGTGCTGAAGGTGGTGGAAATTCAAAGCTGCCGTCAGCAAATTCACCAGCTACAGGAGGACCTCAACTGGGAGAAGCAGGAAGCCGAGCCCATGCAAGGTACACAATCCCAGCGATTCTTGTTTTTGTGATATCAGTGTAGACATTTGCTGTGGAGGTGTCTTATAACCAGTTATTAAGCAAATGTAAACTTGTTCAGGAAACCATGATCCGCAACATAATGTTGTGTCCAGTATTGCCCTTATTATTTTTTGTATGTATTTTATATTGTGCATTATGGTCATTAGAGCGTGAAACAAACAGTTGGGTTCAGACTATTTTGGGCGATGGTTTAAAAAATTCACTTTCAGGTTTTCAACCCATTTGTTCAGTTTGAGACCTAAGAGTTTACCTTTCAGTTCCACTTGCTTCAGGTTGTCCTTTTACGCTATTTTTCCTCCCTTATTTTATTCCTGCCTGTGTTTATTTGGCTCTTTGTGTTAGCTCGCATGAGTTTCAGATAATTGTATTGTACTTGGGTCAGTTTCAGAATTGACGATGTAGTTTAGGGAATCACAGTATCAGACAAAATTTGGGATGCCAGTGTCGGATTTGGACTCAAAATGCGGTGCTGTGTATTGGGTTGTGTCAGACTTGGACAGAAACCGAAGCTTTAGGACTGATTAAAGCCCATTTGGAAAGCTGGTGGCTTAATCTGCCCATCAAAAACCCTGTTTACATTTGGCTTTAACCTCCACCTTGAGTGATGCAGCTATAAGTACACAGCTCTGAGTATAGGTGTGAATGCACCCACAACACGGTGAGATCTTAGATCTTATCACTCAAGACTTCATATTGAGGTGGTGTAGGCTGTAATGTGAAAAGAAAAAGAAAGTGTTTTTTGTCCTTGTGTGATACTAGAAACAATTCAGATGAGCAGACTCAAAGCATACCCAATCTTAATCGATTGTAAATGTAATGCAGTATGTAACTATGTAATAATTGTGTTATGCCTAACTGAATGTAAATAATTATGCAAGAGATACAAGGTTGAATGTATATCAAAGCAAAAGTACCGCTGGACTTGTAAAGCAAAGTCTAGATCCTGCTTTTCCTACCGCTTCCTTTAAACCTACCACTTAAGTCGGCTGAAAGGCTTTTTTGAAATGAGACTATTCAGTGAGCAAATTCTGTTTACTTTGTGTGCCTAATGGCTTAGATTACAGCAAGAAGTTGTTCTGAGTTGAGACATTCCATTGTGATGAGTGTGTCAAGGCAAATTGTTGGGTGGCTGCCATTTGTAGTCTCCAGTGCAAAAACAAAGCTAGGCTCAGTTTGTTGTTTTACTTGCAGGGAGCAGAGTGAAGTTTGTCCACCTAAAATCATCCCTGCAGTGTTGTGGTGTTTTAGTAAAAACACTGTATGTAAATACATGCACATGTGCATGCGGTAGCAGATCTCACTGATTGTATAGTAGTGGTGCTTTAGTACATGTTTGCATCTTGAAGTGGTTAGACTTCAGCGTCAGTCTCATTAAACAAAGCATAGGGATGCACTTCATGGCAGTGCTACACTCTCACAAAAAGGGCAAGATGGTACCAAAATATCTGTCTACCTTACTAACATTGCTAACAACCCCCTTAAAGTCAGTGGTTAGGGTGAGCAGTTAAACTGAACAAACCCTACAGGTGGCCGTTTTAGATGTCTGGGATGTCAGGACTGATCTTGGATCAGATTCCTCCCTATTTATGATGATCATTGCCACAAAAACTGATTCTAGATCCGCACTCTTACTTTTAAAGTGGTTCGTTAAAACTTTGCCTTGAGTTTTGTTTTTTTTTATAGCTCACAGTAAGTCATACTTACCACATTGACAGGTCAGCTTCTTCTTCATGAAAAGCTGGATGTAGATTGAGTGGACTAAGAGAAGTTTTGAGGATGTGTTTTCAGAGAAGATTTGCATGAGTATTGACTGATTGTGTATGATAGCGACATAAGTGTGTACTTATTTTCACTGAATACATCAACAGGGTATGAAAACTGACAAAGGGTGCTCAAAGTTTCATACAGAACTGTGGTTTCATGAGCGATGCATGTGTGTAATGAAGTGGATGACATGAGTGAGCTTATCTCCGGAATAGTGCAAACATTGTCATGCGGAGAAAGATCTGCTTTTTCAGAGAGAGGATATTGCCCATTCGAGGTGAGAGTCATGTTGTTGCATGCCTCAAGACTGCTGCTTTGTGGAATGTATGCATTCAATTTGAGTTGTCAGATAAATTAAAAGACGAGAGTTCTTGATCTAAAAGTGCACATTCTGCTTTATCTCCAGAATTTTTCCTGTGTGTGTGTGTGTTTGTGTGTGTGTTTGTGTGTGTGTGTGTGTTTGTGTGATTGTGTGTGTGTGTGCGCGGATGTGTGTGTGTGTGCGGATGTGTGTGTGCAGGTGTGTGTGTGTGTGTGTGTGTGTGAGTGTGTGTGAAGGAGGATGCTAGGACAGGACAACAGCAGTGTATAATCACATCGGTATTAGCACATAAGTATAAAAAAAGAAGTCAGTTTTGGGCAGATTATTGTATTTATCTCATATTTTAAACTGATTTTGACTGATGCCAAATTTATTGTATTCTACAAGAGCAGTATGTGTGGACCATACTGGGCTACTGTGCAAAAATATCTGCATTTTATTCTTTATGCTGCTGTGTTAGTCTCTACAAAAGAATACAAATTAATACTCTCTTTCATGCCAGTCTGTGTGGATTTAGTCGCAGATGTGTGAATATTGGCACCAGCATCAACTTCGACAGATATGTACATGACATCAGCCTAACTGCCAGCTGTACATTTTGTTACGCAGGAATTCACCATTTGCGTTTGCAATTGGCGGTTTTATGAACTGGCTCAAGTAAAGGCCTACCACGATTCCTCATGTAAACGGAATTACTTGACTGTGAAACAACATATCTGATTAAAATGGATTTTCTTGATGAATCCGGTGTCCACAAACATTTGGCCATAAAGTGTAAATGAACGGTATATAATCGAGTGCAAAAGTTTGCATTGATTTTCTTGGTGAAAACAAATACACACATTTACAGAGAGTACACTTAAACATGGCATATTTTAGTGCACCTATTTCATTTATTTGCTGAATTGAACCTTTTGGAAAAAAAGGGAAACATAAAAATAACATGTACCAGGACTTTTTTATAGACCACTGTCAAATATGTTGCAATCAGTAAATAAACAGTTATTGTGCATTAAAATTTGCAACAGTAGATTAAAAGTGCAAATAGATTTTTGGGTTGCACTGTACTAAAAATATATTTATCAAAATATTCAATAGATTAATTGGTTACTAGGGCTGCACGAAGTCTGTTGATCATTATTATGATTTTAATTTCTGTTATCTCATTATTGTAGCTCATGCATGATTAGTGGGGGGAGTTAAACTGCTATTGGCTGAACAAGGAGGGATATGTACATGTGTTGGGGGTTTGACGGAATAAACATACTTTTTGAAACTTTAAGAATATTTACATAATTTACAGCATTTTCAGTTCCAGAAAAGTCACGATGTGGGACCTTTAATGTACTGAAAGACATCACGATCACAATATGTAGCAATATAATCACTATGCTAATATTTTGTCCAAATCGTGCAGCCCTGCCGGGTGCCCATATAATCGTGCAATAACAATCCAACATGATGTAAACAGCCATCAGCAGTTATTAAGGGCAGTAAAGTGCTTACGGTTTAGTTTCCCAAGATTTTGTTTGGATTTGCATCTGTGTGTAAAACTGTTTCTGAAAACCTTTTCATAATACCTGTTTAAATAATATTTGGTGTTGAGGTGCTTCCTTAGCAGTAGATGACTAATAGCTCTGTCTGCAGTGTTTGCTTTCTGTGTCACGTGCTTTGGCAGTGAGGAGCATTCTTCTCCAGTGTGGTGTTGTTGACCTTATATGTGCAGAAGAACAACATTTGCAACCTTTGCCATACTTTTTCTTTTTTTTTTTTTTTTTTTTTTTAGATGGCAGCAAATTTCACATTGCCTTGGACAACTGTAAATATAAATTAGCATGCCAGTATCACATGTGGAGTTCCTCAAGGATGCATACTTGGTTCCCTGCTATTCAAGATCCACACAATTCGTCATTCCAGAAACCAAGATAGATTGTCACCGTTAGGCAGATGACACTTTTATTTGGCCCTTTCTCTAAATGAACTTGGAGTCTGGATGAGCCAGAAGTTCTTCCTGTTAAACAAGAAGACAGAAATTTAGATTTTTGGCAAAACTAATGATAGACCTGCTGCTGCTCTTTACCTTGAATCTAAAGCCCTTAATGCTTAAAACTAAGCTCAAAATCTCAATGCTGATGATCTTAGTTTCATTAATCATAACCAAATCAGCATTTTGTCATCTGAACACAAATCTAATGTCAGGGTGTTTTATGGCAAACAGTGACTTGGAGTATCTTATTAATTCTTTTATCTCCAGGTTTACTGGTTTACTTTTTCTCTGGCTTGCCCCAAAATTCCATTAAGCCATTGCAATTGCTTTTAGTAGTGAAGTACCTGAGGGACTTAGGCCCAAAAGTCATTGCAGACATGTTAGTCGAATGTAGACACTGCAGACCTCAGATCTTTAGGAACTGGTCAGCTGGTTGTACCCACCAAACCGGGTGAGACAGTACTTCGCTATTCACAAATAGAATAACCTTTCAAAAGATGTTAAGACTTTGGTTCGTCTACTCAAAAATCCTGCACTTTTATCTGTATTCTCTTCTACTGCTCATTCCACTTTTGTTCAATTCATTCATATTTATCTTCAATCTTAGTTTTATTGTCTGCTGATTTTATTGCACAATTTTAGTACCTAATTTTCTTTATACATTTTTCATGCTTGCTTTGTCTTTGTGAAGCACATTGAACGGCCTTGTTGTATGTTATTTTATATTGACGTGCTACATAAATAGACTTGACTTGCTTTGCCTTGACCTGCTGTACTGGCAACTGAGCTCACCTTCACAGTCATTTGTTTTAATTTCATTTATATGTCTTTCATTGATATGGTTTTTAATACATGTCCAGTACATAACTATGAAGGACTATACCAAACACTGTGTTCACAATAGTTACTATGATTCTGATTCTGTAGATTTTCAGTAAAAAAAAACATGTAAAATGACTTGCAGTGCATTACTGTAAATGTGCTTTTGTGTACTGGTTTATAAGGTGCCAGTAACGTACTGCAAGGTCTGCAGGATTTTTTACAGTGTGGCATAGAAAAGTAAAGGTTTCTGTCTCATGCTGTTTGTCTCTGTCCCGTGCAATTAGCTAATATCACCTTATGCTGGATGTTTTTCATTATATTTCTCCACAGGGCAGAATGATATTGATAGCAAACATGCAGATCAAGTGGTGAAAAAGAATCGTATCGCACAGCTGGAGTACAAGTATCAAGTCTGTGCAAAGGTAAATGCTTGTATTATCTGTATTATCTCTTAAATGCATTAAACCATTCATTCATACCTTAAGATTTTAGCTAGTTAAAACTTAATTAGTTTACTGAAGTTAATTTACAAACTGCTATGATGGTGTAAACATGTCAAAACAACATGTATTCATATACTATATACTAATATACTAACACTTTGTCACAAAATTAAATAAATAAGAAGAGGTAGAGCATAAAATGGGGTCATGGATTACCAGAAACCCGAGCAGTGCGTTTACAGGTTAACATCTGGAACACTGCACATACTGATCAGAAGTATCAGAACTTTTCATATTGACAGCAATCAAATGCATAGGTAATAAACAATAAGTGTTCGGAAAAAATGAATAAAATTCTTTCCATATCTGAGCTACAGATGTAAAATCACATGTTGGAACATGAGCAGAAAGATCTTCAGTAAACTTTGCAGGTACTTTAAGGCCATTTAGAGCTTTAAAATAATTAGAGGATCTTAACAATGAAGCAACTGTAGTTCAATCTCAGGCAGATAGCAAGAAACAACTGTAAATAGGTTATTTCAGTATATTAGTATATTTATAATTTTGTAATATTCTTAGTGATATTATAAAATGAAACAAAATGTGTCAAAATGTCTTATGGTGTCTAGCTTTAAGTTATTAGAAGTTATGAAGTTGTGCATTATTTTTAAAGTTGACTTTATTTAACTTTATAAACATTAAATTGCACAAGGTTTGGGAAGGACCCCTTAAGGTCTCAGCTATGACCTGCAAGTGTGCTGTGTGTGTATTTGCATGTGCAGAAACGTGTTCAGCTGCTTCAGGAGGCAGTGTGTGATCTGGAGCAGTGCCAGTCTCGTCTTATCCAGGGTATTAAGTCTTGGCGGTGGAAGCAGCTACGTTCCACCATTGGTCTCGCTTTTGATGACAACCTAGTCCCTCTGCAGACATGGTGAGTGTTCCCCCCCCACAGTCTAAAGACTTGCACCTCAGCCGAATTGAACATGCCAAACTGTCTGTAGGTGCAACTGTTTGTGTGTGTGTGTGTGTATGAATTGGAAATTTAATACATACAGCTAAGCTTACTTCACCTTTGAGGAAGTAGAATAGTCAGTTAAGGTACTGAAAACTCATTAGTCACACACACAATCAAGTGAAACTGCAGATTTACTGTCATAAGGGCATTTAGATAAGGGCATAAGAGCTCCCGTCCCTCACAGCAAACCTGCATCATCAGAAGTAGGTTTATAAAAAGGATGCTCATTTTTTACTTTCTTTACATTATTAAAAACACTGGCTGATCTTTACTTTATGTGCATTTCATGGTGAATGGGCTGTTAGAAAAGATCCCAGTACTACTTCACAAGTTATTAATATATTTTCATTGTCTTTACTTTTTACTTGTAATAACTTTTTGAGGAGACATGCATTTGTTCAGACAGCAGTGATATACTGATTTGTTTTTGGAGGTCTATATATAATTAAAAATGCAAATATTTATTCATTTTATAGGGATTTAAAGGAGTGTGTCTGTTTAATTACAAAGAAAGACTTCCTTTTGACTGCCTCTATCACAGGAAATCTACAGTGTAATTAAATCATCTGTGTGACTTACTGCACGTGTTTGATTGTCACATCACGGTGTGCTCGGGTAGTGTGAGACGAGGCGCAATATGCAGGTTCCAGTGATGGATTTATTATTACAAAGAACACAGACTCTACACAAACCAAAACAAAAAGGCACAAGGGCCTAATGAAAGCACACTAAACACAAGACACATGAGGAAGGGGTTGCGTTCTGGAAAGTGTGAGGGATGACCAACCCTTGAAAACACAACTCTTGGAACTTAAGTACAGCACTAACTCAGACATAAACCAATCATAAACCCCAATCACTTAAATTAAACACAGGACGGCTGACACAGAGACTAAGGACACAAATATAAACCATGTCAAAATAAAAGTCCCATACAATTCCCAAAACAATAGTGGCCTCTCCTGGCCGCTGGCCTAGACCTGACAGTGATATACTTTGAACCATCCTGTTGGTTCTGTCCAGAGAACACAAAGAAAGCATGTCTTGGGATTGTGAAATACCGCTGTACTCAGAGACGGGAGCTTTGAAAGTAGCCAATCCGAGAGCGTTATTCATTTCTCCTTGCTGCTACCCTGTGACACATCTCCTACAGTTGTAGTCCAGCATTCCCGCATCAGAACAGTTTCCCACGTGGAGCTATCTCGAGTGTTTCTCTGAGTGTTCTCGTGTTTTTCGTTGTGTTCTTTTTAAAGCCGTGTATTTTTATGACTTCAGATTAATTTATTACTGTATTTACCCTGCATATAACAAAGATATAACGCGCTTGCATGAATTACATATAATAACGCGCTTGCATGAATTACAGTACAGTCTATACAGGGGTAACGTTGGTATTTCACATTCTAGCACTGCGGGAGACAGCAGTTTAGTGTAGACTGTACAGTACGGATACGAGTTTACCTTTACATTTTCTTTTAGGATAATGTATTAGTCTGAGTTTAAAATGAAATTAAATTGTTTTGGGAGCATATTTGGGGGTATATTTAGGGTTTACACTATAAAAATAGATATTTTTACACATTTTTTATGACATCACAAATTCGCGGCAATTCGCGAATATCAGGGCTTTACTGTACGACTGTGGGTAGTAATCTTGTTTGTGGTTTTTGATCTGTTTTCCATTTCCTAATCAGTGCATTTAAAATTATGTTTTCCCATCAGTTAAATTCAGCTTGCTTATACAAATGAAAGGCCTGTAAATAGCTTTTGTATATTTTATGATGTTCTTTCCGGGTTTGTACTGAATTGTGCTCTTAGCAGATGGTGGAAGAGTGAACAATGGAATAATGATCATTTTCTAAGATAAGT
The DNA here is from genome assembly GCA_037577275.1 of Bryconaethiops microstoma. Classification (NCBI taxonomy): domain Eukaryota; kingdom Metazoa; phylum Chordata; class Actinopteri; order Characiformes; family Alestidae; genus Bryconaethiops; species Bryconaethiops microstoma. The sequence continues at coordinate 17,309 of JBBJLS010116051.1, forward strand.
GTGTGTACACCCCCGCCTCTCTGCAGGTGTGAGCAGTTGCTGGGGGTGAACAGTAATTTGAGACAGGAGGTGATGTTGGTGAAAAGGGACCATGGAAGCGCTGAACAGTTCCACCAGCTGGAAGAAAACCTTAACCGCCTTCTGCAGACGCTCATCCAGAGGTACAGCAGCGCCAGCACACCGTCTGTGCGGTAGCACGGTTCTTTACCCTTAACTAGGGCTAAACACTGTGTTGCTGTGGTGCTATATTGTGAAATTGAATATTGCTACATATCACACATGGCACGCAGAGGTCAGTTAATCATTAACATAAAATGGTTAAAGATTGTTTTGATTCAGATGATATGTTATTAATGCCCTGCTTCATTAAACCACACAGAAAACAGCCTGGAATGTGATTGGTCAGGATGATCACCATACAACTTAAGTGAAGCTCATTTGCACATTGCAGCCTTCTGAGAATTATGAGTATTACAAAACCCAATATTGACATAACTGTTAACAAACAGAATACCAGCTGTAATCAGAGCCAGTGGCTCAAACGAAGGTCATACTTTCTATTTTTAGTTGTTTGACCTGTTTTAGTGTCGAACTCTTTCTAGTTAGTGAACTTTATGGTACTTTTAAGGTGGACCTATTGCGGACAGGTTTCCAGCTTCCGCAGACACAGTTTGAATAATTTCTGTAGAGATATATTGGCTTTAGAATGGCAGTGTCTACAACCTTTGATACATGTGGAAAAAATATAGTTTTTTTTTTTTAATGTGTCACATGATTGCGCATGAATAAATGTGTAAGGTTAACAACACATCTTGCCAGAAAAAGCACTGTAAAGGAACCTCACTTGTGTTAATTTAACACCTTTCATCTGGTGGTGGCCTAGTGGTAGGATACTTGCCTCTGGACCAAGAGGTCGTGGGTTCGAATCCTACCTCCAGCACACC
>JBBJLS010116070.1:0-18251 GCA_037577275.1 Bryconaethiops microstoma
ATATACACACACACACACACACACACAAATAAATAAATAAATAAATAAATAAATATACACACACACACACACACATATATATAAATAAATAAATAAATATATCATGGTAAATATGTGTAAATACATATAATAGAATGTAAACATGGGGATACTGTGACTATTTGACTAGTATTTGATTGCTGTTTGTGTGTTTATAGGCACTTCTGCACCTCTGGGTTATGATCGTTCTGCTGACTTACACACCAGAGATGCACCCACAAGCATCACATCCCGGTGGCAGATAGAAGAATATAAATTTTAAATGTATATTAAATATGTATCAAATACTCTACATGTACAGAAGGAAAGAAGTCTATAAATCTATACAAGCAGGATGGTGCTTCATATGTGCAATTTGTGAAACTGGTACTGACCATCTGCACAGGCATTCAATGGGACAGTTTTATGATTTTCTCTCTCTCTCTCTCTCTCTCTCTCTTCTTTCTGCCTTTGCCTAAATCTATTAAAACGTATGGAGTATCCTTTAAAGACGTTTTATTTAATGCAGACTGTCTCTGGCAAATGATTCCACTTGGTTTTAATAATGGAGGGTTATTTTGTTACAGTTCCATTCCTTGCATTTTTGTTTCTGCATTCTGATTTATTTTAATAAACATTAACACAATGAGAACCAAAAATTGACAGTATGTTTCATGATACTTTCAGGAAGTTAATCTTAATGAAAAGAAAATGTATTCAAATTGCCATGTTTAGTAAACATACCTGTAATACTTTATAGTTAGTAGGCAGTGCTAACATCTTATGGATCTCACAATATTTATATTTGTAAAAGAAAGTAATTAATGTTTGTTAATTAATGGTTTTTTTGTCAGTTTAGGCAGCTTAAGCTCAAAGTCAAGCCTGTCCAGTAGGAAAAGAGCTGAGGGACATTCCTTTTGGACAGTCCTCAAGTTTAGGCCCAAGCTATCTGGCTAACAGAGAATTTCTGCACATGAACACTGACAGACTGTTGAACACTGGCATATGTGAATACTGTGTCCAAAACGTTTTACCTAAAGAAGAAAAACATTCAACAAAAATAAGACAAACCCTGTTCTTATAAGCCTAAATGTATGACGAAAATAGAATAAAACATTGCTTAAAGTTTTATTTAAGAAGGTTTGCATTTCGCCTTTAGCAAATTATGACATCAAGTAGAACCTTAACACAAATAATAATCTTTAGGGGAGGAGGGTGCGCGCGTGTGTGCGCATCCAATGTCTGTCTTTTTACACGTCTCTCTTTTCAGAAAATGACTTTCTCTCATTCATTTTCCAGTAAAGACGTTTATTTTAAAAGACATATATTTTTTTTAAAAAGTGCCAATTTACAAGGAATTTTGTGCTCACTCAATAGCATCACTATTCCTACTACACAAAGCGAGTGAGTCGGTCTTCTTTAACACTCCACATTCAAGATTTCACTTTCCCCAGCACAGCTCATCCAACTATTCAGCTCATTAACAAGCCTATGCTGAGTTGAAGTGGGAAAAGAGAAAGAAAGCACTAAACTACGGCATTGTGGCAGGAAACACACACCTGTCTGACTTTGGGAACTGTTGAAGTTTAAGACCCGGCAATATTGGTTCTGATCACACATTCTTCTCCGCATTCGAGAGTGTTCACTTCTCCCAGCACATCTCATCCAACTAATCAGCTAACAAGCCCTCGCTGAGTTAACGTCGGATAAGAGAAAAGAGAGAACACTAAACTAGGGATCGGTGTTGGGAAACACTGTAATAGACTACGAAGAAACTACAAACTGTCAGACTTTAGAAATTGTTGTGGCAAAGGAGTGGGCGATCTCGGTCCCTGCTCACTATCTTGGGCCTTCTTCTTCAACACTGTTCTGCACATTTCCAACACAACTCTAGAGTGGGGAAAAAAACTACAAAACGTCTAATTTGGGAATTGTAGTGAAGGAGTGGGCGGATCGATTCAAATATCGATACGAAAGTTGGAGGAGATATTGATCGATACCAGTGTCATGAGATTGATACTTTAATGCCGATGCTTTCAAGTGTCTCTTCAGTCACAGCACGGAGCGACACTCTGCTCTTCCTCTCCGGCTTGTGTTTTGACGTTGTACTGTCACGTGACTGTGTAGCGCCAGGCAAACGCAAGCAAGCAAAACACACACGCACACAGAAAGAGACGGAGCAGAACACACACACACACACACACACACAGACACAGACACAGACACAGAAAGAGACGGAGCAGAACACACACACACAGACACAGAAAGAGACGAAACAGAACACACACACACAGAAAGAGACGAAACAGAACACACACACAGAAAGAGACGAAACAGAACACACACACACAGAAAGAGACGAAACAGAACACACACACACACACACAGAAAGAGACGAAACAGAACACACACAGACGGAGCAGGGGAATGGCAGAGATGAAACACAGCGAGCTGTCTAATTTGTAAAAAGGCTGTAAGACACAGTGGAAACACTACACATTTATATAAACATATAAAAAGTCATAAGAAAGAAAACACTGAGCTACAGAGAGGAGGAGAGAAACTCCCTGACCCCGACAGACCCAGACCCCCGTCCCAGAGGCAGAGGACACTGCCAGAGGCCTTTTCAGTATAGCAGAGGATATCCAGGTAGATGGTAGTGGTGAAAGTAATATTTTAGTTATCTTTGGCATTAATTAATATTCATTTTCAAAGTGCAACTGGTCATTTGTTACTTTAGCCAACTCAGAAAGTATAAATTATGCTAAGACCTGCATATAATACATTTATCCAATTGAAAGGTGTTATTTAAATGTATACATTTACTGGAATTGAAACAAATACACTGAATGTAATATAGCTCAGATTTGACTGAATAGAATGACCCTTTTGTGTTGACTGTGATGATTACTATATTTAAACTACAAATAGATGTGCTACAGAGTTAATCATTTTTATTATTTCACTTGGCCGATTCCCCAAGAGCAGTGGAGATTACGAGAAGCAATGAAATGATTGTGGAGGACTTGCAGCCTCTTTCCGTGGTGGAAGATGGTGGCTTCCACCAACATTTTAAGTAGAAAATCTTTAATGGAGGGGAAACTACCTCTGTATTCTACATTTGTTTGAGCAAAAGGAGGCAGTTACCACAGTCCTCTGTCTCCTTGGAAAGAGCTCACTTTGCTTAAATGAGGAAGAATGGTCTGTCTCTCCATCAGTGCACTGAGACCATTTGAGGAAGCAACCAGAGAGATATCAACAGAAAAACATGTTTCAGTTTCAGAGGTTTCAACTAACTTCAAGCTTGTCTGCAGAGGCTGCTGCATCTGCACCTGCAGCAAGATGTGGAATATGGGCAGAATTGTACTCCCGAGTCCTTGCATCTCAGCAGCGTCGGACAACTGGCACTAAAGCCCTAACTGAAATGCGCAGGTACTCAGAAAAGAGACCAGTTCCTTGGGGTCAGGACCCACCACTTTGGTGGAAAAACAGTGCACCAACAGTCCCATCTCTGAGCAAACTTGCCAAGAAACACCTGGGAGTGGTTACAACATCAGTGGATTTTTTCAAAGAGAGGAGAGTTATTAAGTCACAGACGATGTGCAATACAAGCAAAAAATGCGAACATGATACTGTTCTTGAACAAAAACCTTTAAGCAAAACTTTCTGCGCAGGGAGGCTTCTGGGAATATTTCTTCATGCTCAAGGCCTTGGAGGTTGTTTTATTTGCACTTTATTTATTGTATTTTCACTATATATTTTTTGTTATGTTCTGTTTTATTTATTGTTCATTCGTATTGTAGTTTGGTGTGATAATTTTGTGTTCTTTCTTTATTTAAGACAATTTTTTTTATTGTTCTGTTGTTATTGTTGTTATGATCATTTCCTATTTATAACTTTGCCCAAATTCTGTCCTGGGTTTTAATTATTTAATAATCCAAAGGAATAATCACAAAAACACTTAAAGGTCATGCAAATTCATTCAGATTTAGCAATTTGATGATGCGTCCACCTTAACTATTAAAAAGTACTGGCTCTGTATTTACTGGCTCTGTATTTACTTGGTATCGGATCTCACGCCACTAGTGGGCGCTCTCGGTCTCTGCTCACTATCTTGGGTCCGCCAGAGACCCATAATGCTTTGCTCCGGTCCACGTCCTCCTGTGAGGGTGATGGCCGCAGTCGAGCTGGCAGGACCGGAGCCGGAGAACCAAAACAAAGACCGTTTTCTCTTTTTTGTCATTTTTGGACGCTGTCTTCACTCCGGTGGATGTTATATGGATTCTTTGACCTATGAGTGACGCTTCAGGGTATTATATTTGCTTGTAAAAGCGTTAGTTTTATATATTTGAGCTGTTTTTTTCCACTCGGAGCTGCAGGAGATAACATTAGTCCGGACCGAGCTCCTCAATGTCCGAGGAGCCAGAGGTGCTGTGTGGAGGAGCAGGGCTTTAATCGCCAGCCGGAGGAGGACCAGATCAGCCTGGTCCTAGGGTACTGTGCGTGTGCGTGCGTGTGTGTGTGTCTGTGTGTGTGCCATGTCCTGGCTGGGAGGTCTGGGCTCCGGGCTCGGTCAGTCCCTCGGGCAGGTCGGGGGAAGCCTGTCTTCCTTCACCGGACAAATCTCCAACTTCACCAAAGACATCCTTCTGGAGGGAACTGAAGAAGTAGGAGGTGAGTTTTAGAGACAGGTCTGACCCATTAGGAGCTTGTGGAGGCTTTGTCTTTAGGAGCTGGATGATCCGGCCATGCATCGATCCGATATGAGCAGATGTTACTAGGATACTGTTAGACGATTCATGACAGGGCGAGACATCACATACAATATTTTTATATATGTTTATATATATATATATATTTATATTTATTTATTAGTTCTTAAAATCGTTATTACAAAGAGAATCAGTATCAATAATTATAGTAATAACTTATGAGAGAATTATTTTCCCCCCATGAATTCCACCTATGGTTTTATTAGTAAATTTTAGTAATCGATGACCAACCACAATCATAATTTTTTGTTTCGTTCATATTTCATTCTAAATATTGTGTGTGCGTGTGTAAGTTTTCTGTCGGTCTTACTTTGTTGAGTATATTGTGTGTGTAAACCGTGAGCCTTGATATGTCTATTGAACTGAATTGCAATGCTTATCATCTCAGCCGGCTGGGTGTAGTGATTACTCAAGTGTTTTCCATCCTTGACAATATGATCAATTCATCCATTAGACATTTACATCATAAGTTAGTCCACCAACACCTTGTTAACAGTGAATGTGTTTAGCATTGCTTGAATGAAAGCCTTTTTCAGTCTTTTTGCTTCTTCTTGACACAGCTGTAGTGTAGTATAGTATAGGAGCTAAGACACTACCGTTTAAAGGTTTTGTACACACTGAGATTGAGAGGGTTTACATTTGCATGTTATTCACCTAATATTTACTCAAATTGATGATAAATGTTCTGTATGTACTAACAAATGTACATTATGTTCACCATTTAAGCTCTTTTGAGGCAGATTTTTTTTTTAATTATTCGTCTTTACTGATCCAGTAAAAGCCACCGAATATAATTAGAACTGGAATTATAATATGGGTCACCAGACAAGTGTTAGATATTTAAAAAGTTATTAAGTGAGAGTCAGTGGGATGAAACAGTTAATGAGTGCATTTGAAGTTAAAGGACAATCTACAATTTGACTCTGTGTCACCACACAACCAGTTAATAGGATGTCAGACATGCACTGTTACAGACACTTTCATCTTATGACAGAAACCTGTTTTATTTGACATATTTTCATTTGTTTGTTCACTCAACAGCTTTTCAGTGCTTAACAAGAAAAAAAATCTGCATTTTATGAAATAAATGGATAAATGGTAAAAACCTCTGGCGTGCAAAACCTGAAAGCATTGTAGGCTAGTTTGGTACTCCTGTGTTTGCCCTTCTGTGTGTTTTGAATAGTGTAGTTCTCTTATGCCAGGCCATAAACTGTGTATCGGTCATATTCAAATCTACACGTTTTAGCACCAGAATAAGCGCCCAGCAGTGCCCAAAGTAAACACAGTGTGTGAGATGGTGTCAGTGTTGGTGGACAGCTCACAGCCAGCATAGCGGGAGAACTTTGATCAGCAGCTTCCAGCAGAGCGGACTATGAGTCATGTCTCTCTGTGTGTATAGATCTGTTTCTCTGACCTCCACACACTTGGACATCAGAGTTGCTTCTTGACCAGCGTTTGGCTAAATGTTGTGTGTCTCATTTTTTACTTATCATACCTATTACATCACCTGTTTAGGGGAACCCGCTTATGAAAGGGAAGTTATAGGAAACGTTATAACTTTATAGGAACTTTACAGACTTTTCCCCTCACTCCAGATGTGGTTGATCTACCAAGGCATGTTTAGTGTCAGTTTTTAGTTTGTGATGGAGCTACAAGAACAACTAATGGAAATTTATTCCTCGACAGTTACCTGCATAGCTAAATCGCCACACAGTTGCCTTGTATGTTACTCAGTAGTGTCTAACAGACTCCCATAAGTGGTTTCAGACTCTGTATGACACACTGTTGTCTGTAAACCTGGACTGAAGCAGCTGAAACTAAAACAAATTTGAGGAAATAATGCTATTCTTTAATTAATAACTTAAATAATCAAGATAAATTCTGTTAAATGTGTTAATTTAGGCATTCGGTTTGCACATGGCCGACTCCCTTTTACTGTGTAAAATGCTTAGCTTTTCTGTCAGCTGCCGTTCAGAAGGAGTGTTTTAAAATAAACCAAAACAGCCACAGCAAGAAGGCCTTTATTATCACCAGAACCAAAACAAATGTCAGGAGTCTGATTGTTTTGTAGCAGTAGAGCCTGTGATCTGCTATACCAGGCATGAATGATATGGTCCTTGGGGGCTGGTGTCCAGCACAGTTTGGTAGTTCTCCTTCTCAAACACACTCACTAAACCTGGCAATTAACAGGTGTGTTTGATCAGGGAAACCCCGAGCTGTGCTGGACACCAGCCCTCCAGTACGAGAACTGACGACCCTTCTGCTGCAGTGTGGTAGGAGCAGCGTGTTGGGGTCTGTCAAGTTTTAGCTTCACAAGATCAGACACATGCACTCGTGGTGCATTAATTCGTTTTGTAACTTTATGTTAATCCAGGTTTAGATACTCGGTCGGTGATTAATCCCCATGCGCGTGAACAGCCGGTCATGTGAAACATGCAGGGGAGCAGAGGGGCTTTGTTTCCAGTGGAGAAACAAGAGAATAAAGCACTGCCACTGTGTTGTGTTGTTTTTCACTGTTGTGCTTGATTTCTCTATGTATTACATGATTGGCTATTCATTGTACTGGTAGTTAGGTCGTTGCTGTGCTGCTGTTCTTTCAGTGTGTTGATTTTTACAGTAGTTGGCAATGTTTATCGGGATGAATTATGTCGCATTATGTCATAGTAGGTTCTGCTGAGCCTATTGTGGAGACCTTCAGTACGTAGAAAATCCATTTGCATGTGTGATTACAAACAGAGCATAATTAGTTCTGTTTAATGAGATTTAGTGCAGTGAGTGAAGTGCTTAATTCAAGTTTGTGTGTTCCATTTTCGATAGTATTGCGTTGCACTGCAGTACAGTAAACCCCCAAAATGTGCGGGGGTTACGTTCCAAGAGCACCTGCGAATTGTGAAAAACTGGATCTGTGATCTGGTAAAAAAGAAAATTTCAAAAAATGCCTATTTTTATAGTGTAAACTCTAAATATGCCACAAATATGCTCCCAAAACACTTTTTCATTTTAAACTCAGCTTAGTACATTACCCTTAAAAAAATGTAAAGGTAAACCTGTATTACACTGAACTGCTGTCTCCTGCAGTTAATTCATGCAGGCGCGTTGTCTTTGGTATGCGCTGTCATTTTCTTTGGTATAAGCAGGGTAAATACAGTAATAATTTAATTTTCTGTAATAAAAATACAGTAAAATGTGTGTGTAATCACCAATAATGAATGATATTGATTGAAGACGAGGATTTGCAGTTCATCGGGCGGCGCCTCTTCTTCAGGTGCTTCGGGAGGTGTCATATTGTAGTGACCCGGTTAAAGCAGACAGTGGACAGCGACTCACTCAAACTTTTTCTGCCAGAAGCCTCAGAAGGTGCAGGGCGTTTGGACAGCATCTTGGGCAGCAGCCAATATACGGTTTCTTGGTGTTCTCTCGACAGTACTAAAAATATATATACAGTTAAATTTTGCATATAATTTTGCTGAATTTACTTTCATATTTTTGTTACAAAATTAGTAAATATTATAATTTAGCATTAAAATGCATAACACATTATATATTACCAAGAAAAAAAAACAAAAACGTAGAGGATATTTGCGGTTTCCGCAAATTTCCAGGTATTCCGCCAACAATTATTTGTTAGGTTCTAAGACAAAATCCACGAACCACAAAAGCTGCGAATTCGCAGGGGTTTACTGTATTTATTAAACTTCAGGATAGATACACATACAGATAGATAGATGTAATGATAGACGTATAGACAGACAGAGAAAGACAGGCAGACACCTACCTAGACAAAGGTTCATATCATGTACTTTGAGGGTGCGCAGTATATTGATCCATTGCTGTGAAGCAGAAAACCTCTGCTGCCATTATTAAAATTTGTAGCCGTATAATTATCATTGGGTTTTATTATGTATAACGTTAAGATTCCCAGTCTGTATACTGTCCGTCTAGCAGCTGCATTATTTTGGTTTTAGACTGGTGCTACGTGGAGAGGAGTTGTATCTCCTGCAGAGCAGCTGTTTAAACCCAAGGCATTTGCTGACGTTATCTTTCTTTACATATGAATGAAAGGGTAATGATGTTATTTAAAGCTTAGTGTGTGCATTACTGGAATGTTTATGTGGGGTGGGTGGATATGTATGCGCTTTTATATGTAGATTCCTGCTGGTGAGGAGTGTTGGTGATTTGTCTTTACCACAGATGCTGCCACTGAGCTACATGTGTCCAACTCTAAGCTGGTGGAACTGGAGGCTGCGTTTTCAGCACAGAAATTGGAGGTGTGTGTGGAGGTGTTTTATACACCACTGTGCAAAAGTTTTGTCAGTAAGCATTTAAAAAAGCATCATCATAAATACAGATAAACTGCACATTTTATATTGTTTTTATATATGTAACATTGCAAAAGTCTTCAAATTGTTTAAAGCCATTTTCTCAGCGTGTGATAGTGTCTTTCTGATAGCGAAGTTAACATTAGAATAATTGCAAACAGAAAGCAGAAAGAAGTATCAAGATTTGTTTTGTTTGTAAAAAAAAGTAGTTGATATTGCGTGAGCTGGTGAGGAGAACACAGGTTCGGTTCCAGATGTTTCTCGTTGCCTCCAGCCATTGTGATATTCCATCAGCAGCTCCTGATTTAATTTAATGAAGGGCTGATTGAGTCAAACCAGGTTTCTGATGGAAACTACAAGTAATACTGGACTTCCACAAGGAACACACTGATATACTGAACACGAAATCGCTGTTTACTGTACAATGTTACTTCTATTTATTCTTGTATATATATTTATGAATTTGTATACTATATATTTAGTACTTAGATGAGCACAGTTCTACCCGTTGCTGTGTGAGGAGTTTTTGATCGCGTGTCTAAAATTCAACCGTCCATTACTTTGTATAGTGAACGGCACATCTATTCACTCTGGTTACACCATATGACTGCAGAGCAGCTAAACATCTCGTCAGTGAGATGACGTTCACCTTGATGCTGGTGTGACTCGTTCGACAGGATGATCACGTTTGTTGTACAACAACCCAAACTGTGGTTGCTGTGGTTACAGTGCCATAGTAGTGATGAATGAATCAGGGAGCGGATAAATCGATAAAGACGGTTTATAAAGGTGTTTAACCAAAACAACAGCTCCTAAACGGAAGTACACAGTGGTCACATCTTCGATTAAAAGATTAATAAAGAAATGATACGTTGTTTTCACGTTAAAAAGATCTTGCCCTGGTCAGTGTGTAACGTCGCAGCAGTGTCAGCTTGTACACTGCTTTAGCATAAGATCAGGGGTGTGGAACTCCAGTCCTGGAGCTCCGTGGTCCAACACGTTTTGGTGATCTCCCTGCTCAGAAACACCTGGTTCATCTCGCCAGTTAATTGCCAGGTGTAGTGATCGTGTTTGAGGAGGAGAACCATTCAATTGTGCTGGACACCGGCCCTCCAGGACCGGAGCTTGACACTGCATTAGATCATCTGAAAAGGCAGCTTCTGCCCCCTGATAAATAATCTGTCAGTTTAACATGTAGTGGCAACAAAAAATTCCAGACAGAGGCTTCAGTTGGTTCAGACAGAATTTTGTGGGTTTATAGTCAGTTACATTTACAGCATTAAGCAGACTCTTTTTATCCAAAGCGACTTCCATCCCCTAAGGGGACAGTCTCCCTGGAGCAGCTTGGGGTTAAGGGTCTTGCTCAGGGACCCAGTGGTGGTATGGTAGGCTTCGAACCCATGAATTTTATGGGACTATAGTTGGTTCAGACAGAATTTTGTGGGACTATAATCGGTTCAGATTGAATTTTGTGGAACTACAGTGGGCCCAAAAAATATTTTCTTGGACGACAGTCTGTTCAGACTGTGTTTTGTGGAACTACAGTCAGTTCAGAACAGAATTTTGAGGAGCTACAGCATTTTTAGATATAAGTTCAAACAGAATTTTGTCCAAACTGGCCGTAGTCCAGTTTGGACTAAATTTTGCCAGGGTGCAGTCAGATTCAGGTTCTTTTGTCAGATAACAAGTTGGGTTCAGATTTTAAACCTGGTGCAGCTTGGCATTCAGGCAGAATGTTCTTGGACTCTACCCAGCGGTTCTCCTCCTTTCTGTTCCCAAGCCTCCTTCTGTTTATATCGCTGTTATCACTCCATGTTCCAAACTCACATGCCAAATTTCACATGGGAACACAATAAAGAGAGACATCTTCCATTACAGAAATATCTCAGTGGTGCAGGGTGAACATATCGCACCCATAGGCCCAGCACCCGCGCCTGATAAGGCCGTGTAAGCCTGAGGACACATTGTTCCTCCGAACTCTCCCAGGCCTTCTCCTCCAGTGCTATTAATACACCTCAGGGACTTTGTGGAGAATGATCATATCTGCAGCGCTTCCTGCTGTAAGCCGTTGAGAGTCTTATGTTCTCTCCTTGGACAATATGGGCTGGTGTTTCCTCAGCAAATTTTAAGACCCTAGGGGTAAAATCTTGTCAAATGGGAGTCAAATAGGAGAACATATCTGAAAAAAGTCAGCTAATGCAGAGAGGACAGTTTTAATTAGTATATGTCCTGTTGTTAGCCTTAATACAGTTCACTTACAGCTATTTCAGGTCATTGTCTCAAAGCATCTGTCTAGCTCCCAGGTGAGTATTGCTAAGGGTGACAGAGGCAGGAAAACCCCCTAAGAGCAAGGAACCTTATGAGAATCCAAGAGAGATGTTAAAAGTAGTGCATGATTAGAGACTTGGCACACCACCTCTTCGCTTAAGACTTAAGAATCCCCTTCACCATATAAAACCTGTTTGTTCCATAGTCCTTTTAACACTATAGATCTTAGTTCCACAGCCCCTTTATCACCGCAGACCTGGTAGCTCCATAACCCCTTTAGCATCATAAGCCTGTTGTTTCCTTTAGCCCCTTCTGTTCAATAGCCCTGTTAGCACCATAGACTTGTTAGTTCCATAAACCCCTTTAGTATTGTAGACTTGTTAGCTCCACAACCCCTTTATCATCACGGACCTATTAGTTCCAAAACCCTTTTCACCACAAATCTCCTCTAGCATCATAGACCTGGTAGTTAAATAACCCTTTTAGCGTCATAGATCTGCTAGTTCCACAACAACCTTCAGAGCCATAGGCCTGTGGGTTCCACAGCCTCATTTGCATGACAGACCTGTTTGTTCCATGACCTTTTTAGCATCAAAGACTAGTTAGTTCCACAACACCCTCTTAGCACAATAAACCTGGTAGTTCCACCACCTCTTTATCGTCATAGATCTATTAGTTCCACAAACTCTTTAGTGCATAGACCCGGTCCACTGGTCTTTCATGACTCCTTTCTTCAGTGACCAATGTGTTTAGCATGCTGGAACTCAGAATGAAAGTTAACGAGTGTGGGTTTGATCAGAGGCCCGAGCTGGGGATGGGGGGTGGTGTGAGGGCTTTCTGCTACCTGCATGTGCATCTGGAGATGCGGTCAGCCCCCATCGCAGCCTCAGAGTCTGAGACGGCGCTAAGGATGTCCTCCAAACACACAATCAGCTAAACACAGCATTATCAACGACCTCACGCAGCATCACATCTGGGCTCTGATGTGGTTTTGGGGGAAGGGGAGGGGGAGGTGACTGTAGAGACCAGAGAGTTTCTCTAAAGAGAGAAAAATTCTCGTATTCAGCAGCGCTGGGAAAACACCACGCCAGAACGACTGAACAGAAGCGGCAGAGCTTCAGCCTGCAGACAGACAGGAACAGACATGCACAAAACATCTCACACACACACGGCACAGGAATGCCTTGGTTACTATGGCAACGCCGTCTTGAGTTTTTGTCTAGTGAGCCTTTTTGTTAAGTGTGGGGGGGGGGGGTGAAAATATAACACAGGAGAGAAAAAATAAGTGAAAAGGGGAGTGTGTAGGGGGAAAAAAGAGAGAAAAAAGAATAAGAAAAAATCAGAGAGACAGAAAACAGGAGAGTAAGATGAGGCAGATATGAAAAAATAGAAAGAAAGATAACAGAGAGAACGATGGAGAGACAAAGAACCAGAAAGGAAAAATCTCTCTCTCTTCTTCTCATCTCTCTCATTTCTTTCTCTCTCCCTCATTCTCTCTTGAGCTACCTTTTATTCTCTCTCATTCTTACCCGGTATCACTGCCGCTATCTGAGCTTTTGGAAAGTGTTATGAAAATGTTAATTTTACGAAAATGTCAGGTGGGGTGGGAGCATTGTTGGTGTATATATCATTCATATTTGACAGGTCTATATAAATTTCTGGTTAATACCCACCAACCAATACTGGACTCCAAAATCTTGTGTACCACTGATCCAGACCACCTCATATCTTCATCCAGATCCATCAGCAGAGGAGACCTTTACCTGCAAACACTTATTCCATCTATGCCACACACACGCACACACACACACACACACACACACACACACACACACACACACACTATCGCCCTCCAGCCAAAGATCTGGCAGCAATCAGGGAAACAGAAGAGTTCATGCAAATCAGCAACTAAATCTGTCTGTCGATGCAAAAGCTGAAGATACTCCTGACCTCCTCTAACCGCGTCTGCTGGGTCACGAGAGACCAGCCACACAGCAGATACGTTCCTCAGCTGATCTGGGCTTGGAGAAGCTGACCGTTTGGATGGTAAAGTGCAGAAAAACATCCAAAGCTGAGCTTTCAGAGGCCTTAACACCACTGAAGCATTCACACTTCAAACCTGTCCTTGTCCAGCTTGGTCCATCTGTGTGGAGAACTGACCTCAAATACACTCAACCAGCCAAGACATGGTTTGGTGCGAAAGTCACTTCTTTACTTTTATAACTGGTGCTGCAAAGCTAACACAAGCTTATGTGGAGAAAAGAAAGAACATTTTAGAGAAAAGAAAGAACATTTTAAGATCTTAAAATCGGGCTGAGATTAGAGGAAGGCTCTTCTTCTGGAACTGAATATAAGGAGTGAGAAAATGGTCAAAATCTTAAAGTGGTGTTGAAACGAGTACAGTTTTGTCTAGCAGAAACAGACTGGACAGAGAATATCTTATGATGTATTTTCTTTTCTGAACTGGCCTGGCTTCCTGTAAAAGTGTGGAAAATGTGTCAGTTTGTAAATAACCTGAATAATCACCCTCAAAGCTGGTTTGAGTTGGTTCTTAGATGCTCCTCAACAACCTATGAAGAGCTAAGGCTAGAGTCAAGAGCATGAGAGCACCTGATGGTCAGTGGACACCAACATAGTCCCCTCCACAGGCTTTTGAGCTTCTATGCTAACAGCTGCCTCAACTTATCTTTGTCCTCCTATTTTTTTTTTTTTTTTGTGGAAAGATCAGATGTCTTGGATCCTCTGCCAGAAGGCCACACGATAGCATTGCGCTTGGTGTTCCACGCCGTAAAGTGATCTGATGTTCGGGTCACGTTTAGCAAAGCACAGTTTGCGCAATGAGCTCGTCAGGTTTCAGTGGGTAAAAGTTCAGAGAAACATGAGCATCTTCAAAAGACCAGGACCAGACAAGGAGAGAAGGTGGAGCCCAGTGTGGACCTCCAGTAGAGCATCGCCTGGATATGTATGCCGCTTGAAATCATCTAACGAAGCCAGCAAGCACTATGAGGCTGAATCATCATATAAGGAATCTGTAATAAACATGCTAATACGGTTCCTGACACCAAACATGGACAAAGTTTTTGTCAGTAGTGCCATTCTCATTCTCCTTTTCTATAAACTGCTTCTATTTTTTAATGATTTTAATTATTTTCTACTTGACCAGACTCTTTATCAGGCTGTTTGTGGAGGGTGTGATCAGACTCTTTATGAGACTGTGTGTGTGAAGAGTAGTGTGTGATCAGCCCCTTTATCAGACAGTGTGTGTGAAGTGTAGTGTGATCAGACACTATCTGACAGTGTGTGATGAGTGTGCAGCACCATGCTAATCTGTAGGGTACATATCCACTCATCCAGCCGTTACGCGCTTATCTTAACTGGGGTTTTTTTTGGGGGGGGGGCTCTACCCCAGTACTCATTTGACGAAATAGATCCAGTGCAACACAAAGAGCAACATTTTGAGGCTGACTACATTGGATTTAAAGTTGCACTATACAGACAAAATATCAGTATTGTGATTTTGCTGCTACATATTGCAAACGGGGTGCTATGTGGTATATTGAAGGGCCCAAATAATTACTTTTCTGGAATTTAAAAGGCTAAACTTTGTTTCAAATGGTGCATTCACTCCACCCCACCACACACACCAACACATTTAAAAGTGTCTCGTTGGTGCATGAATGGGCAAATGAATCTCCTTGTTCTGGCTACAGCAGTTTAGCTACACCAATACATGCACCGATTCACCAACACTTTACAGTTAAAACTGAGATTTTTGTTGGATTACACAACGACTTCGATTCATCAGAGCACCCAGTAACTCACCGGAGCTGTGATTGGTCACCCTGTCAAACACTGATTGGTTAGAGGCTCATTTGCGTATTGTAGCTTCATGTGATCAGTATCGCAGAGCTCGAGAATGTGATAATGATTAACAGATGCATCACACAGCCCTAGTTTGAAATGGGTACATTTATCAGCATCCTATTGATTTAAGTACAAACACGGTATTTCTTTCTGGTGGTATCGACTACATGGACTGAATCTGAAGATAAAACTTTATTGTGGTCCTTCAAAGTCATTTCACCCATGACCGATGAGACATATTGAGACAAGACTGCAGCAGGTTTCCCTTAAAGAAAGGCAGCATAAGCATTTCAGTACAGCTAGTTTCACTTTGAACACACATTTCGAAAGTTATGCCGACCTTCAAAATCACGTCTCACTGGGCTGATGTTTCAAGAAGAAATGCAAAACATCTGAACTTCTAAAATGTTAGAGACCTGGAGTACTGATTTTGCAAGAAAAGGAGAAATAAATAAGAATTAAGTTTAGAGTAGATTTGAAATTAACACAACCTTTATGGTAAACATTTTTATTAAGAAAATGTTAAATAAATAAGATGCAAAAATACGCTTCTCATCAACATAGGGAAAAATCGCCTAAATAGTAACAATTTGTTCTTGAAATGGTAAATAAATAAATTTTACAAACTAAATTGGTCACTCATGAGTAATTGGGAAGTCACAGAAAAGCTTTAAAAGAGGAATTGAACAGATTAGCACCTTCCAAAATCTTTAAATGTACAAACCAGAAACAAAAATAAAAGGAAAAAACCCCAAAGATATTTGATGTAAACTAAGACAATATACAGTAATGAGATGTTTCTGGCTGCTGTTTACATTTTTATTCATATAAATATAATATATTACTTTTGTACGTTTCAAACGCACCATTGCCTTGGTGTATCAACTTTTCAGAGCAAAAACAGTTCTTAAAACAAAACAAGCACAAAACACAGGACCAAAAAAATAAATGAATGAAAACCACTGATTTTTTCATTCTCTGTGGGTTTCCTTTGTCAACCTGCCACCCCCCCCCCCCCCCAAAAAAAACCCAAACTGTTAAACACTATCTAGACTAAGAGAATGTACACAAAACAATGACTACTCTAAAATAAAAATGCACCATGAACGATATGCAAGCTATCATCACTTTCAGGATCTGTGAAGGCCATGTTAAAATTTTACAATCAGAGAGAGAGAGCGAGAGAGCGAGAGAGCGAGAGAGCGAGAGAGAGAGAGAGAGACTGACTGGTGGTACAAATGTGCAAATAACATTCAATAGAGGCCTTGAAATTGGTGCTTTTAAAAAATAATTTAAAAAAAGGTAAAATATTCACTGTCAAAAAACTGAATGTAAAACAGCAGGAAGGAAAAAAGAAAAGGCAGAAAATAATGAAAGAGGAGGCAGGAATAAAAGAAAGAAAATAGGAAAAGGCCAGAGAGAAAAAAAAAAAAAAGCAAGAGAATGATGGAGGCAACAACAATGAAAAGAGCCAGAGAAAAAGAAATGGTGAGCGAGAGAAAGATGAAAAATCAAAATAAATAAGGTGTTGAGGTCAGCGCACTAGGAGAAAGGTCAGTCCCGCTAACCCGACCCCGGCGGCGGCAAACAGTGCCGTCTTCATGGAGGAGTCCTGACTGACTCGCCCCGCCCTGCCGACGAACTTACAGAAGCCCTCCTGCACAAAAAAAACACAAACAAAAAATACCATCAGAATCACACAATCAGAGCAGCAGACACACAACACACCTGAACTCCACACTTAACCCCTTCACAGAGACTGCAAGGTTGATATATATGTAAATGAGCTGCAGTTTGATTGGCTGTCCCGCATTACGCCTCATTCAAAAAGCAGACTGGGTCCAAACACTCCTTTAACTTAGTGATATAGAAAGTACAACAAAAAAAAAAAAAAAAAGCAAAAATCAAAAAAAGCAAGAAAAAGGGTAAAGAGAAAAAAGACGACAAAAAGGGGTAGGGAACAAAGAAAGAGGTAAACAAGAAGATTGGCTGTCCTGTATGGCGTCTTGTTCGAAAAGTGGTCCAGGTTGAAACATTACTTAAACATTGTAAACGGGTGGGGCTCAAGTGTCAGAGGCTGGACGTATGTGAACATGTTGGCTTTTGTGACCTCACAAAAACAACAAAGTGGTTCCTGAACTGTTACTGCAAAACATTGAGTTTTCCCACAATACAGGTCATTTAATGCAACGCAAGCCATTTAAGGTGCTGAACAGACAAACTGCACAATCAGTAGCTGCAGAAATGAGGGGGTTCACTAGTTCTGGGAACACTGGGAAATGAGCGTCCCAGAAACATCAGTGCTTTGAATTCTTTTCAGCTTACAGCCCTTATTCTCATCCAAAAACGAGGGGGGCTGTTTTCAAAGCGGCGAGTGCAGCAGATGTCTGCAGACAGCTGTACCGGTCAGAAATGTCCAGGTGGTGGATATTTGTCGTGTTTCTTTTTAAGACGAGTGTTTTAAAGTCCATGAGGCGTGGAGATCAACAGCCTGTTACACAAAAGGCTGAAAGGCTGTGGTCTTCCAGTCCACCGCCAGCTGTGTGTTGGAATTTACATGGAAAAGACACAAACTGTGTGTGTGAGTGAGAGCGAGAGAGTGGTCTGGTACAGCTTTTATGGAGTGTAAACCCCCATCAGATGTGCTTTAATGAAGAACTGTGTTTGGTGCAGTGTGTCCCTGTGTCATGGACAAAGGAGAAGTCTGGAAGAGCAGAAAAGCCAGAGCTGAATAACACAGAACTGAAATCCCTCCACTGAGAGGAAGTGGACGCTCAACGTCACTGACCAACATGTTCCATCAGTGCCTGCAGCCTCTTAGTTACTGATATGAGAACAGCCGAGCTGCGCGCACACACAGTTACCAAATAAGGACAAAGAAAGTGCCTAAATATCTGCGTCTTGTGGTGTGTGTGATGGGTGGGTGGGTGGGGGGGGGGGGGGGGTTTATTCAAGCTTTATGGGTAGCAAGGGCTTACTGTGCCCCAAAAAACAACAAAAAAAGAAAAAA